>NMRA01000069.1:1126764-1141297 GCA_002633005.1 Phoronis australis
AACCCCCCCCTCCCGACCTCCCCCCTCTCGGCGCCACGTGCCTCGGATTCGACCTTTGCGGGAATCCTAAACCCCCCCCTTACTGAAAACGTAGATCCGCCCCTGGTACTGAACGTAACTTATGATGCATAGGCGTTACGTTCAAATGCCAAAGGTGGTTCGCTGCGCCTACGTGTGCCTACGCCCAAAAACAGCACAGCTTATCACACAGTTTCTTGAGCTATAGACTAAAATAAGCTTTACCGACAACGCGTTGTTTGTCGGGTAAAATGGCGGCTTGGAAACGCAGACGAAGGTGCGTCAGGAATGCTGCGTTCTGATTGGTCAGTTAAGCCGTCAGTCATAATCCTGGCGATAGGTTGTTCGCTATTAGGCGGCGCTGGTAATAGTTGCGATAACAGCGACCTCACCAATAAGCAGCTACTTTTCTTTCAGTTTGAGTACTGTAGGTTATGTAGCACCCTAAAAAATCCTTATTTGGCCAACTTCAGAACACCATATCTCACAGACTGGGTATCGGGTTCTTACTGAAATTTGAGATACGAATGCCTTATGCACTGTTCTCCGTCTGTTTTTCGTCTCAGTGTTCCACGACACCCATAACGGCAGAGGCGCTATCCGGCGAAAATTGGATTTTTATGATTTTCACGAAAAAACGTCAGAAGCTGCATCAAACGAAAACGAAAGAGTGATTAAGAAACATGTGACAAAATTTTTGAAATTTCGTCTCCAACATTAAACAATAAAAAAGATTTGACCATGCAAGTTGACACCGTTGCTTTGCTATCGATGTAGGCCGCTACACTACGTGCATCTCATTGTTTTCTAAATTTTACTAGGACTCATAGTTACGTGACCCAATTAGTCATGATAAAAAGTCAAAAGTCTAATTCTTTAGGCTGTTTTTATTTCTGAATTACTGATCTTAAAAGCAAGATTGCTAGTACTAGTATATATACATGAGTTGGTGGGAAAGTAGAGATAATTGGTGAATTTTCTGGCCATTGTTTGATCCATAGAATAGTACACATGTACCGTATCGACATTCATTGTTAAAGTGTTCCAGAGACTGGAGGAGTTTATTGAATAATTTGAATTTGAGATCACAAAATCAGAAACACCGGGATCAAACTGAAAGGGTTGGCCAAGTGGCTATCCGCCGGTCGACCGGCTACGTCAGGAGTGAGTTAAGTTTGGTCTGAAGTGACGGGTCTAGAGGCTGTTTTTGAAGAGGTGATTTCTAAATAATGATGCGTATTGGAATTGACTAGGAAACTAAGTTCAACGTTCGTGAAATTTCTGACTCAGGGTCTCGTGATTTAACGAAAACTCTCTCGTCGAAATTGCTTTTTTGAATTCAGAAAGGGCTAAAGGTAACTGGCGTATGTTCGCAAACTCATGATCTGAGGACACACAAATTGATGAAATTTTTCTAGGCTTTCCATTCTGTTGATATCCAATAGAACAACCGATACAACCGATATAGAGTGAATGAATGTTTTTTTTTTAAAGTTTTCGGGAATCTAACGTTCGGTGTAGTGAACCTTTAATTGTAGTAATTAATGCATTCGGAGTAGTGGACTGTTCTCATTTCCTATGATCAACTTCAGTATCCCAGACAAAAATTTCTTTTAGAGCCATTCCGGTCCGAGTACGCGGAGCCGCCTATAATCCTGGCTCTCATTTGAAGGCAAGGCAATGTTCGAAAGTTTAGCAGAGGATAATGCTCAGTAATTCGGAAAGACACTGAACTTTGTGGACCACAAAACATCCGATTTTAGGTCCCGTTTTGGCGAGTAACCCGGCGTCATGGCATCCTAAAAAAAGTTCTGGGACAGGCTTACCGGCGAATAGCGGATTTGCAGCGACGCCATATTGAAATTAGGTTAAAATGGTGCATTGTGGGTGCTGTGGTCAGGATTCCGAAGGCGGCCGTAGTATCAAGCATAATACGCGGTATGAGCGCGAAGAAAACTTACGGCGGATACACTTGTTGTGTTTCTGGCTGCTTCAAAAACAACAAGAGAGATAAAAATCCGAGTTTTTATGTGTTCCCTGCAAACTAAGAACTTCGTGAAAAATGGATAGACAACATTAGGAGAGCTGGGAGTAAGGGGAGATTTATTGCATTCAAACCAATGCGGAGCCATCTAGTAGGCAACACGTAGCCCCTCGGTTGGCCATATAGGGCCTACAATACTTCCATTCGCTTTCTGTACTCATTTTGTTACTTCAGTGTATATTAAACGGGTCGTGACCGGATTTGGATTACCGATTTCGAGTTTTCACCTCGTCAAAAATACATTCTACACTTAAAACAATCGTTTAAAAAACGCTTACTTTCACCATTGGTCCTTTCTACTTCTATACATATCTTAAGCTTAGTTGTGAGAATTAAGTTGACTTTGGCGAAGAATTACATCACTTTTTGGTTGCAGTTAATTTTATCAGCGCGTGCGCGATAACCATAAAGCATGTCAACTGAATCACGTGAGTTAGGCAAAGGTTAGCGCGAGACTCAGCGAAGCGCGTGATGCTAGTGCGTGACCCTTGTAAAATAGCATGAGAAGGTATCGGGTGAAACTTGTAAGATGTGTGTCTCTTAGACTTTTTATTCGTCAACATGCGTAATTTCACGTAACTTCCTCAAAATGGCACCCGGTAACTGAGAGAAACTCGAGCAAACGCGACAGATTTTCATCGATTTGTTCAAGTTTTGCTGACTAAATTGTATCCAGAGTCGTGGTATGTGTTAATTATAACTCCGTGTTCCTATATGTATGGTTCATTTGATTTTATTTGCTGTATTTTGAAATGAGTAACTTTTTGTGAGGATGTACTATCGCCCCTGAATGCCTGCGGCATCCAGTGCGATGTAATTGCCTAGGGGCCATCGTGTGTGCAGCGAACATTTTCCTGGTGGAAAAAAGACGTATGAGAACAACATTCCGAAGGAGTTTCCTCTTAAAATTAACGTCTCTAGCATATCCACGGCGAAAGCTACAAAAGTTAAGCAACCCAAGAACTCTCAACTTGTCTGAAATCGGAGGAGATTTCGAAATCAACGCCGATAGCCCCAATACTGAACATGACGACAGTCGTGCCCTCGGTCACACGGTCACTGATCATAGCTACGCTGTGTTTACAAACGAGAGAGAGGACTTGCTTGGTATTATAAAGCAAAAAAATGAAACATGGTTTTTAGTTTGCAAATCACTCCAAATGCACACACTATCCAGCCTGCTCAAGACATGCCTGACCACAAGCTATCCCATGAGCCTTCGCGCAGGAAGTAACTCGCACATGCGCAATGCGTAGTTCGTTTGCGCTGCAAAATTCGACCTTCCTGGACGGGACGGAGCCGCCAATAGTCATGTATACGGATTTTTAGCCTTGTCATGCAAGTGGCGTCGCAGAAACTATTTCGTTTCTGCAGTGATGTTTAATAGCCGCGTGCTATTGAAGCACATACATGTACAATAAACACATATCTGGCCGATTTAACCGATGTGTTATTCATACTGTATGAATACAGGACACTATCGTAAACAAAAGTCATCGACAGCAGAAAAATGCATCCCGAAAAGGCGCAATTACAATTTCTAGGCTTCCCATTTCCTGAACATAAATTTTAAGCACCAGATTTGTCTGCACAACAGACCCCATTTACTGTCAAACATGGTTTAGGGATGTTTATAATCAATTATGAAATCAAATACATTTATTGTTTTTAATGACAGACTTGACGTCCAATGCTTCATTCAGGTTTCCTGTTTTGTGTGATTTTCTAAACCTCAAGAATGTATACTAGGAACTATTAATCATTATGCAACTTTCACTCTGTGTGTGTTCAGTCTTTCTTTGTAACCCATCCTCTCTTCCTCTCTTAACCATGTGTAAATGTATTTGGGCATGAATCATTTCTTGGAACTTAACAGATGTATGTATCGTGTAGAACTCAGTTTGATTAAATATATCGAAGCATTAAGACGCTCTCTATCAGCTCTCTGCTCAGCACATCGAGCCACCTCATCTTGTTAACCCGCTAATACCCTACAATTTGAAACCCACATTTACACTTCAGTCCATCAGTCATACCAATTTGTTTGCGTAAAGCGCTGCCTGTTGAGAATTTGACTAGCCAATTAGAAACGCTGGTGTAAAAAAAATTACCTGCGTGCTGGCGCGGCTACCGCCCCACCTAGCGGCACGCAGGGAACCAGCGAGGGGCCAGGCGTCAACCACAGGTGTCCTCAGCTGAGGACGACTGTGGCGTCAACTAGCTTCAGTTCAGGACTTTCGATTTGAGAGCAAGATTGGTAAGTAACAGCTACGGAAATTAGGAACGATCATCAAATTTCCTGCTCATTCTTTACTTCATAACACAGACACAATCACATACACAGTCTCTACTTTAATTGATGCAGAGCTTCAGGAAGTGGTGAATTCGTTGAATAATCTATCACTCAGAAAATAGAAAAACAAAATGGCGGGAACGAAAGCCGTAGACTCATAGTTCGTTGTAGTTGGCCAACAACGGCAACGTTGTCCTCTTAGCAGTTGCTAGGATTGCCTTAATAAAATATGTGATGATTACAGTGAAGTCGTCATAGATATGAACGATTTTTCACTACAGAGTCGGTTTTTCTAAGAAAATACAAACTTATGCATGCAGTCAGATTGAGGAAGTTCAAGTTCTATTTTTTGGAATTTCGCATGCTCTCGTGATGGGATATGCATGAATTTGGAATACCCAAGTAAACTTTGGCGAGTTCACTCAAACAATTACGTTCATATTTTTATTTGTAGGTGCACTGACGCAAATACCATGCATATAATGTAAATATGTAAATTTCAACCAGTCAAACCTAGTGTGACGGGAGTGCCGTCTATTGGTGGAGCCGTGAGTGAGGACGAGTCGTCAGATTAGTTTCAGAAGCTAGAGTGTGTTATTATATTTTAAAGGGGTGTAAGATGGTCAATTCCTTATATGGAACTTCCGATGACGAAATTTTTAGTTCTATTCTGATTGGTTTTCACATTTATCTTGAGACCCCTATTTTAGCGTAATTTGGAACATTCGCGGTGCGAATACGCCTATAAAAATGGGCCCCTCTCGCTAAAACTTCGGATTTTGCCGGGTCTCGACTCTATCCGCAAGGAATCCCAACCAAACAACCTAACTGTTTGGGCCTTTTAAATTTGGACTTTGACGTTTTTAGCGAATTCTTCTTGTTTATAAATTCTTTGTGTGTTAAAAGTTAAAGCTGCGATGACGACGGAAGTTAGCGATGAGTTGTAAGTTTGTAGATCTGTGTTTCATATATTTCGCATAATAAAATTCAGTATATTTATCTACTTCTCTCTTGTTTCACTCTCTATAAGTTGTCACCATGGTTCTCTCGTATGCGATTCGAACGAGTGAAAAAGTACAAAACGCTGCAAATATTTTTATCGGCTACGAACAGTCGACATTTTAGAAACTAAATAGATCGGTGCTGGTCGCTCCACCGATTCCCGTTACACTATATTTGTCTTTTTTTCAATTACCGGTGTATAGTACTAGTATATTGGCAATCTTACAATTGATTGACCAGAAACGGATCTAGGGGGGTGGGGGGGGGGGTTCAGGACAGAATCAAGAATGAAAATTAAACAAAAAAACATTGCCAGGAAAACGAAGTCAGCTACGAAGCCAAAAAAACTTACAAGGCTGGGAGGGGTCTTCCCTCCCAGACTCCCTGGCTCGGGGCTATGCGCCTTGGATTTGTGCGAATCGTAAACCCCCCCTTACTAAATACGTAGATCTGCCACTATTAAGTATTCACATACATGTATAATCCTCTGTTTCTGTTTCACAAGTTATGACAAAAAAGTGGGACCAGCTGACTATAGTATGATATTGAGATTAAGTGAATCTCCAAGTTCAAGCATAACACATCCCAATCATCTTTTTGAATCACTTTGTCATATACATATAGTGTATGAGAGGTTTCGTTTTAAAGGATTGAGGTAAGCTCCCATACTGTATGCCTGAAGATTTTCTGCAAATTCACTTCTCTGGCTATCCAAGTTACCTTACTACATGACTCTCAGCAAAGATGAACACCTTTGTGAGCAGTTGGTCTCTTTAAACTCCTTCCAGCTCGAACAGAGGGTCCCGAAATGAACATTTCTTTTGGAATAGTCCTTCATTCCTTCAATTACGCCATTACAGTCAGGGTGCTTTAAGAGGGTCAAACAGAAACGAACGAAAGGAGAGTTAAAGGTCACCATCTGCCAGACAGGGGGCAGCACAGGTAGGCGACCTGTTTAAACCCAGCGTTGACACAGTTGATCCACCAATGGCAACCCTGGCCTAGCACGTGGCTTGGGATCACTTTATACGAAACTGATTTACACCAACAAATTTAAATAAAGTTGCTTTTTCGAAAGAAAATATAGGCATGCTGCCAGAGCAAGTTTATTGAAGTTCAGTTTAAAGGTCAAAGTGAATCGTAAGGTTCAACATGAAAAACTACCTGTGACACGTTGAGTCTGAAAACCATTGCAAGACGTTTGAAGTATAGAGAGAAGTCTTTTTTGAAGCAAATCAGGACTTCAGGCACCAGCTCAATGGATTTATTCCAAAACTTCCGATGGAAAATGTTTTTCCGAGTCATTGCTTTCTGATATTGATGATGTTCAGTGGCTAAACCACTTACTCAATGCTTTTTAGTTTATGATTTAGCCATTTTTCATTCCACCTCCCCACAGTGTGGACATGGACTTTTGAACATGTACATGAATTTTCTAATTCCTGTGAATTTTCTGTAGTGGAGAACAGACTGCTTGGTTAATGACCTGTCTTGTGACTTTTTTACCAATATCATGCCATGTCCATGTTGTCAGATAGCCACAACATGAGAACACTCCTGGCCTTCTCTCGTTTACATAAATCCTGCCTGGTTTGTTGCTTCTGAAGTGGAGCAGACTCTGTGTTTATGGTTTATACTGTTACCATTCTAACATCTAGGCCTGGATGCCAGTCAACAAGTGACATGAATTGTAGCACTTGGTAAACCAGCATCCTGTTTGTGCAAGTTTATTCAAGTTCAGTTTAAAGGTCAAAATGAGTTGAATGTTCTGAAAAACTACTGAGGGCACTTGCGCTGAGTTTGAAAACATACTGATATGCAAGGAGTTTGAAGTATTGGGAGATAAGTCATTTTTGAAGCAAATGAGGACCTTAGCCACCAGCTCAATGAATTTATTCCAAAACTAATAATGGAAAAAGTTTGTCATTGCTTTCCAATATGATGTTACCTGGCTAAATCACTTACTCTGTGTTCATGGTTGCTGTTGCCATTTCTAGCATCTAGGCCTAGATGCCACGTCAACACATGACATGAATTGCATCACTTGGTAAACCAACATCCTGTTTGACTTTCTCAGCTTCTGAGCCTGTAGCTACATGTATGTTCCTAGCCTGCGATAACCAAATCCAATGTATTACGAGCCACTACCCTTAAGTGCTCCAAGCCGTGCAGATTTTGCTGCAGGAATCCAGGGGTGTATTCTTTAAGACTAGACCATCGAATGGATGTGTTGATATCACGTTAGTCTATGCAGTATGTTGCCGAATACATGACCTCACCACCTTATACTCAATTTTGCCAGCTTGTATTACTGAACACACAACAGGCTTTAAACAGTTTAAAGCCTAACTTCACTGTAATTTTGTAATTTTGATGTATTGAGCTAACCAGATAGTCCTAGCAAAGCATTAGCAAAATAATAAAATGTGAGTTTAGTTAAGCATTCCAATGTAAGCCCGTCAAGTGATAGGTGAATTTGCCTTCACGTGCCATATTGCGTAACCACGTGATCCCACCCTAAACAAGCAATGGCCGATTACAGTTGTATTGAATATGGGTCTGAGTACCATTACTTGCCGGTGTTATTTGCAGCTGTTTTATCAAAAGGTTATTCTCGCGTTCGTGTAGATGGAAGCAAGTCAATAAGCCTAACGGGTGATACCATTCAAGATAGGCTTTAATAATGAGCGCACCCCAAGTCTAATAGGTCGGGTAATGAGGTCATGTTGATCTTAAATTTGCTCATTGTTCCTTTTCAGATATCCATTGTGGAGCTGCAATCTTCCTCTGTGTTCCCAGCCATGCAGTTTGATGAGCAATCAAGTCAAGAGGCTTCAGCTCAGACTGGTTGTATGTATCAAAAGGGACTGTCTGCATTCAGCCACTCAACAACTCCCTCTGTCGGAAGGTCTTTGATCAAAACAGTGATATTCACACTGTCTGCTGAGTCTCCAGTAAGTTTGTTTTGAAGGTGTGGTTCCCTGTTCGTGTATGTATCCTGGTTCAGTCTTGTGATTGGTGGCCATACCCATTAATAATCCTGTTCAGACTAATGGCTCAGTCTCATGTTGCTCGAAGTACAGTCTTTTGCAGAATTGTATTTTTCTGCCACTTGCACAAGTCCAACCCGGCCATGCAGTGTCTCTTTTTCTGCAAGTGCCTTGATGGATTGACTTGTGGTTGTATTGTAATTGTTGCTGGAGTTAACCGCCTGAAACTTATTTTCGAAGTGTACAATTCCCTGCGACACAGAACCTTTTTATAGAGAGTTTCATAGAGTTGACTTCACGCTAACTGTTGTTCAAGTGGGTTCGCAATATAGGTGACGTTATTTCTTAAAATTCTTGTTTGTTTTCAATGCATGTGATGGTATTTCTTAGAAATTTATAGTTGTCTTCAATGCAAGTGATGATATTTCTCAGAAATTTGTTGACGAGCGACATGTATTTTGGTGTAAAACATGTCTCAAGGTGTGCCTTGCCCTGGTTAGAATCGACAGCTGGGATTGGAAGTTATTGTTGCTTGACACCAAGTTTGGTTGTGTTGACAAAACTTCAAGACATTTTGTTGAGCCTGATCTCAAGCTATGTAGCAAACTGCCTGTGCTTTTCCCAAGTCTAGAAATCACATCTTAATCAGAATTTCAGCATTGTACCACGTATTTTTGAGAGTTGCAAATTGGTCATTGCGTCTCAATGGATGTACAATTTATTCTAGGTTTACATTGTGTTGGCTTGATGCGACCTGGTTGTAGGACTTCACATTGGCAAACTTCACGTTACCGTAAGTAGGAGTGTAGTTGCATCCGAGTCAACAACAATTTGCACGGGATGCTGTGAACCTTAATTTTCGCAACGCATTACATGTGTATGTCCAATTACATGTCAGTCTGTGGAACTGGAACACGCAAAATACTCAGTACCAGTTCACGCACACGTAACTCGTAAAGTAGAATGCGTTAAAGGCAAATTACAAGCAAAACGACAAATGACAGTAAAGAAGACACGCGCAGTAGAAAAACATCCAACCAGTATGCCAATATTTGCAGCAGTCACGCCGACCAGAGCGCAATCGACCATTCATAAACAAAATAGTATTCACAGTACTCATAGTACAAAGTGCGGTAAGTCGGAGTAAACTTCATTCACACGGAGTATAAATAATCAGTGATACAGAGCAATAACTGTTCAGGAAATTACCAAAGCATTAATTGTTCAAGATAATTTTAAATGTGGATCAGCCCATCTCAATATATATGCCCACTCTAAATGTATGTCCCTTGTAAAGGAAAGCGTGGCTTTGGTTGAACCATAAAACATTTCCCGTTTCCCAAGAAATAGTGGGGGCAGTTTGAGAGAACTAAAGTTTAAACTTTGACCTCTCTTTATAGCAGTCTTATAACCATGGTGAACAACTTCCCTCTTGATCATGATATATTATTGAAGAGATGGAACAGGAATTATCATTTAAAATCTTTCTTGGGTGTACATGTACTGTATGTTTACATGTAAAGTTTCGGCTCTAGAAATCTCACCTGTGGAATATATACTCAGCTTTTGTCAGAAATCTGTGCTACCCCCATCAATGTTAACAAAGTTCCACTCCAATCTTAATCAAATTGGTTTCTGTCACTCTGGTGTCAATCTAGCTTGTTACCTTGGAGACTACTTCCTCTCAGCACCGTGGGTGTGTGGGTAAAATGGGTTCACATTCTTGCCAGTGTTCCTGGTGTATAACCTAATGGAAATCGAATCTGATGTACTCCCATCCATTGTGATGAATGATAAAGAATCTATTGCTTCCATTTAGATAAATATATGTATTACAAACTTTATTATCATTCTAATGACTTCCACATTCAGTGAATAGTGACAGTGATACATCAATATGGTCTCTAAAGAGTAACATATTTCATGAAATTTGGGGTTGACATTTAGCCGAATATAGGAGTAAGTTAACCTGATTGCATATTATGTTATAATCCAATGCTGAGGGGCAAAGTTTGATTGATCTGCTGCAATTGATCGTTTCACTTATTCAGTCAACTAGAGTGCTTCTCAAGGCTGTCAGTTGTTCCAGAATACATCCGGGTTACACTCCCTACTAATATTTTCACCAGAACAGGTGTTCTTGAACAATTTTCACTCCATGTTTTTAGCTGGGGGTGGAAGGTTGCTGTATTGTTAATGTTCATGCAAGAATGTGAATGCTATTATATTCCAGACAATGGCACAAAGCAAGGACATAGAAGATTTTCAGCGAATAGTTGAGTGTTCAATTTGTCTCGAACGCATGAAGAATCCTCGCTGTTTGCCTTGCCTTCATACATTCTGTGAAAAATGCATCGGACAACACATGGATGAAAAACAACAAGACGGCTTATTCCCATGCCCAGTATGTACCTTGAAATTCCAGGTGCCACAAGAGGGCGTGACAGGGCTCAAGCGTAACCTCTACCTTGTACAAATGGGTGAGCTATTCCCAGAAGAGTCTGAAGTCAAATGTGATGTGTGTAAATTTGAAGATGTTGAAAATGTAGCGACATCTATGTGCATTCAGTGCAAGGATCACCTGTGCATGCAGTGTGCCAAGATTCATTACCGTACAAAAGTGACCCGGGCTCACAAAGTGGTTAGTCTAGATGAAATCCGCTGTGGTCAGCACTTGGACGATATACGCCGATTTCAAAAAGTCCACTGTCCAATACACACAGACAAAATCATGGAGATTTACTGTCAGACTTGCGTGAAACCTCTTTGCCTTCTCTGTGCCTTGCTTGAACATGACAATCATAAAAAGGGCAGCATAGGAGAAGCGTCTAAGAATGCCGATGACGTCCTTCGGGGATTACAACGTGACTGGGAAATGGCCTCGGATCATTCGGCAATATTGTCAGCGGAAAGGAAGAAGGTTTTGGACAGTTTTGACCAGATAGAAAACCAGTTGGTGGATGAAATGAGGCAGTTGTACAAGACGTTTAAAGAAGAGTTTATTGAAGAGATTGATGTGAAGATGAATGAGTCGATCGAAAATCTAAAAATTGGGATTGCAAGTGCCCGCAAACAAGCAGAGGTGGCGTACAATGATGCCGAGTTCAGCAGGGAAACCATCACTAGTACTTTAAAATACTTGCAAGAAATACTAGACTCTGCACAAGAAGTTGAAAAACTGCAACAGTTTCCAGACCTCAAAATCCGTCTCGAGAATTTGGACATTGGAAAGCTGGAAACTGAGGTGACTACATACCTGTTTAAACTGGGGCCAGGAGCTTTGGTCATGCCTGATTTGATGATGAATATGGAAAGTGAAATTGACAAGGAGCATTTCACTCCGAAATTACCGGAGCACACTGTACCATGTGACATGAAGGAGAGAGCGACCCTGGTGGGATGCTGCAATTGGGAAAATCCTGGCGAGGATACGTTAGAGCATTGTGGACTCGCAGTGACTGATGATTGGATAGTAACTACTGCACGGAGTAGTAAAACTGACGAGAAGTATTTCACTTCGACATTACCACAGGAAACTCGATCATGTGACATGAAGGAGACAGCAACCCTGAAGCGATGCTTGAATGTCAAACGTCGTGGTGAGATGATTTTAGAGTCTTGTGGACTGGCAATGACTGATGATTGGATGGTAACTACTCACAGGAATAGTGCCAAAGTCAAAGTGTTTGACAGATCCAGTCGTAGTTTTGTGTTTGAGGTGGATCAAAGTTGGCATAAACTAAGAATGCCTGTAGGTGTAACATGCAGTAGCAAAGGTGATATATTTGTTACGGATGATGGTGTAAAGGGTGTGGTAAGGTACAACAGTAAGGGTAAGTTGATGAAGGTAACACGTGACTTGTGTACTGGTGGTAGTAGTAGTGGTATAACATGTCACCAGGACCAGCTTATTGTCACTGACCGTGAGGCAGGTTATGTGCTTGTGACTGATTTTGACTGTAACATCACTAAAGTGATCAGTAAAGAGTCACTTGGACTGACCACATTCAAACCATGGTATGTGTGTGTAGACAACAAGGGACATCTGGTGGTGGGTGATTATGGTCAAGGTCGTTTGCATGTTATTGACTACAAACAGCCAGCCATAGTTAAAACATTCACTGACCAACCAAGTGCATATTCATCGGGTGTATGTGTTGATGACTGGGATAATGGTCAGGTAGAGTATGATGATGATGATGGTTATAATTATGGTGATGGTGATTATATTGCATGTACAGGTGCTGTGTGTGTTGATGACTGGGATAATGGTCAGGTAGTGTGTGTTGATGATGATGATTATTATGGTCATGGGGGTTGTGGTTATACTGTTGGTTATAATTATGGTGATGGTCATTATGGTGCATGTCCACATGGTGTATGTGTTGATGAATGGGGACACATTCTTGTTGCTGACTTCAGTAATAACAAGATATTGTTAATGTCAGATCAGTCAGAAGGTGCGCGTGTTATCATCGCTAGTAATAACATCAGCGGTCCTAGTGGCCTTGCTGTAACTGGTCCTGGTGAAGTGGCTGTGTTGGAGCATAAGACTGGTAATGTGAAAGTGTTTGAATATGCAAATATTTGATATTTGAATTACAAATGTCATGATAGAGGTAGGTGACATTGACCAGAATGTTGGTGATCCTAATCCAATGTTTCTATGTCCAGAGTAAGCACAGAACAGAAATTGTTATTATCTGATTATTCTTGTGAAGGTATCAGAGAGTGTTAGAAAAGACTGGAGGTCTTACTCGTGAACCTTGGAACGGTGTGAAACTGCTGTCAGTGGTTTGTGTGACAGGCTTCTGACACCAGTGTTATCCTTTGTTTACTTTTGGAATGTATGGATAATAAATACAGTTTTGTTTTGTAAATTCTAGGCCAAGTGATTACTTGAAAATCTCGACTATTTGTGGACTGTGTATTTCAATTTTTTGTTGGTGAAAATGAGATGCATAATAAATATTCAGTGATTTTAAAGACTCGAACATTTAAAATTATTTTGATACTTGCGAAATATCATGTTTGTAGTTTTAGTGGTACAATGACCAGTTAGTAAGGTCCCTAGGCGCCAGGACATATGGTTGATATTTGTTTTCATCTATTAAAACAATGGTCGTGTGAACTGTGAAAATTGGTCGTTTTTAATTTGACATTTGGCCACACTGAGTTTGCTTTTGAACCGACAACAAACTGAGGTTTGGGGAAAGTAACGATAGTTGCTTGGTTGCCCAACAGTCAACAACAGTGGTTGTTGGAACTCAAGGGCGTTCTTTCATACATTTCCAGTAGTTTTTACGAGGTCCTGGCGACGGAATAGTTAGTCTGACTCCCCGAAGACCTCACTGGCGTCAGTAGCTTCCTGCACTGTTACGTGTATCTTCTACTGACGCCAGTTGAATTTCATTTCCCGTTCTCAGTTCTATTATCGCCTATTCTTTCCCACGAACATCGTTGTAAGTTGTAAGATATCGCACAAAGCGTTCAAGAAAACAGAATAATGTCCGTGATATTAAAAATCGCGCTCGTGAGAAAGTTATGTGTGAAAATAAGAACAGAACTTCACGCTCCTTGGAATTTTTAGCATGCCCGTAGCCAAGAAGTGGACGACGGGTGCAAAGAGCTCCCACCCTCCCACCGGCAGTTAAGGTCCGCTTCAAGAAAAGCCCCATGGCACTTAAGTCTACATGTACATGTACCTCAGCCTGACCCAGCATACAAGTAAGTCCTATGTCGGCATTACAGAGTCAGAGGTTCGAATGCAGTCTCAGTGTTCAGCGCTTCACAACACGCATACTTTTGTCAGCTTATTGCTTGAATTCATCGTTTTACATCAATAAATCATCAAAATTCGATATAAAACCCATACAAATACATCTAGATATTGAAAAAACGTGCTATTTTGTTTCGCTCTTACGGATTTTTAGGTGTTTGAACGTACCGTAGCCTACAAAGTTCCGCCAGTACTTTAGGCCAAGTTCGGTCGCCTGAGTTTGGGGTCTGTTCGGTGATAAATTCAGACAGGAGAACACACACACACACATATATATATAATAATCTGTGTGTTGCAATTTTCAGTGGCGGATCTAGGATATCACAAGGGGGGGGCCCAACATTTTGTCCAGCTGGAAGCATTTGCGCAAACTGAACCACGATTGTAGATGCGCATAGCACCGAATG
>NMRA01000690.1:0-34665 GCA_002633005.1 Phoronis australis
GTGAGGGGCAAGTGATATTGTGTCGGTGGAAATTATTTCTGACCACCTACACTTCAGGAAAAACTGGTATGAAATAGTGACGGATAGTATACGTATCGAAGGCTATTTGTTGTCGCTTGTATGAGTTGATGTAACTGATTACGTAATAAAAATGACAACAGATTACAATTCAACCGTCTGTTATGCAAGAAGGCACGTGGAGACATTTGTAACACAACTCACATGTACATGTACAGGTAAATCCAAAAGTTTACATTCAACATTTTTACAACATTTGCTATACAATTGTGCCTGACATCTAACACGTCACATATCACGTCCCGTAAATGACAACTTAAGCGTTGACAATTGGGTTAAAGACTGTTAGGTTAAAAACCTTTTAACGGCAATTTTAACTGGGCTTTAAACGTCATTAGGAAAAATCAAGGTAGTCCAGCAATTCATCTGACGGCTTGAACGCTCTGCAGCTTTCCCAGTACAGCTGTAGGTGCGAGGTCCAGGACGAGATTCAGGATGTCATCTTTCCGGAGCCAAATCTTGTTTCCTTCGGCTGGCCACATAAACAATCCACTCATTTTACTGGACGGCTGCAAGAAGTTGACCTCCACAGGCAAGTCGACATCATCTGTTTCCACGACTTGTCCGAGATATCGGCGACCTTCATATTTACAAACAAAATTGCCTTGCTTCACTTACATATTGACTTCTTTAGTCTCAGCTAACACTCTGTTGGTTTCTTGTCTTCCGACTTTTTGTACTTCTGTCAGTTCTGACACTGGTACGAAATACCCGTAACTCGTTCACTTTCTCTTCTAAGCCATTCGTCACCGAGTTGTGCCTTTTTACGGGCTCTCTAGACTATTCCTTCATCCGCTGAGACTTGGATTTTGGCATTCCGCAACGCAAACCAAAGTGACAAACTCTAATTAATAGCTATTAAATAAAATAAAAGATGCCATTATTATTTTTGCAAGGTCAGCTGCATTAAAGGAGCTTGCCACCCAAAAAACAACCTAATTTGTATCAATTTAGATCGAGTACATGTAGTTCTACTCCATAACGACACGTACGGTTGCGTTACCTGACGGCAGACGGAGGTGTTGAAATTATCCAAATAGCAGTTCACAACACGGGTTACTGGTGTCAGCTTATCGCATGAAGTCATCGTTTAACACCAATAAATCATCAAACTTCGATGCAAAACCCTTAAAAATACACCGAGTTCTTATAAAAACATGTTTTTTTTCGCTCTTGCGAATTTATTGGTATTTGGACACGCCGTAGCCTACAAAGTTCGGCAGGCCAATAAGGTCCGTAGCAGGAGTTTGGGGTGTGTTGGGAGATAATAATTTAATTGAAATGAATTTGAGTGAAAATAGAACAAATCACTTACGGGACACTGGATATCATTTACGTGACAATTTTTTACGAGAACTTATCAAGACCAACGTCAAGCAAATTCTAATCAAAGTATGTTTCACAGGAAGCATTTCGTCACTTCTTCTAGTACGTTAATAACGACCCTAAAACATGTGAATTATAAAAGTGACATTACTGAAAACTTACTCAAAAGTTCTGTTGACTTCTTTTGCGAATATTTTCAGACAGTACCGATGTCAGCTGAAGCGCACGTGCTCGTTCTTAAAAAATTGACCTATATTCATGTCACACATGCCAATAGTAGGTGAAATTAATTGGACTTGACCTAATTATAAAGTTGTCGTCCCGTAAATGAAGGCTCGAAAATGATAAGCAACCGATTTCAAATGCCAATTTTTTCATAAATGTTCGCCAAAAACTTCCAAAACTGTGCAATGATTTCGCACATTACCATAGCTTTGTAGAGTTATTTTAGTTTCCACATCTTCATTTTAATCAACGCACTATTGTTGAATTTATGCACGTCTCGTAAATGATTCTAAAAAATTCCACTGCGCTTCTTGAAAAGCAGTACCACACAGCCAATTTCAGATAAGACAAAGGTTTAAAAAATAATGCCATTGCCGTTTTTTTGTGTATATATAGATTATTACATGGCGAAGTCGTTATCCCCCGTTATTTAGAGCCCGAGTGGATTTTCGAGAATTATCACCCGAGGGGCGTTAGCCCCGAGGGTGATAATTCTCCAAAATCCACGAGGGCTCTAGATAAGGGGGATAATGACTGAGAACATGTAATAATCTATTTATACCACATACTAAACGAGAAACATTGCAATGAATCGATTTACCTTTTCTGACTCTCCACGGCTTTGTCACTACTTTCTATGTCAGAGGCCCGTGGTCGGAGGTCGTGACCTTTTAAGAAAAGCCTTGCTATTTTTGTCAAATATTGCTTTTACTCAAAACCAATTGAAAACTTAAATATTATAGAAATAAATTGAATTTATAAATTAATGTTTACCAACTATTATAGCTTAAAACACGTTGTTTTTTTCACGCTAAGCTTCGACCGCCGAGAAATTATCGTCTGCTAAAGTAGGTTATCACTGGTAACTGAATAAAATTCTCAAGTCAAAGATCCTGACGACACGATACCTGCATTCAAACTAGAGATCGGTGATTTACAAGTAAAAAGACATGAGAGAAAAATTTCTCGGCATTAAGATATCATTTTTATGGAAATTATGTGTCAATTTTTCGTAACGTATAAGTACAGTACAATGCGGTTTGTTGAACGTGCGATTATTGCGCGTGCACATTTAAGTATTCTATTTTCACTCTCGATGACGTCAGTCGCTGCGTGGTGAAGTGGTAAGGTCGGCGACCACCAATGATAGGGTCCCGGGTTCGACCCCGTCCTCGGTTTCCCGCCAAATCGTTACTAGTGACATAAATGTATGGGTTATTACACGGTTGTATCTGTCATTTGACGCTAATATTGTGGTATAATACAAATTGCGAATTCACTAAAATATCTCTTGAAACTTTTTTTTTCAAAAAACACGCCAATGAGGTCTCGTAAATGTTTTGACATTTGGCTTCACTCAGTAAACATGGTGGTAATTGAAATTTATTTTTTGTTGATAAAAAACGTTGACTTTCTCTTTAAATATGTCTCGATGAATTTCCAAAACGCAATTATTCGTTTCGATTGGAAAAATTATTATAACAAACGAGAGGGTGTTTCTACTTTGTCGTTTTTTCAGCTTCACGCAATTTTATGGAACCCTAGGCTACATGGTGCATTGTGACACCTACCATGTAAACTGTAGCCGGTCATAAGACACAGCACCCACGTTAGACATGTTATTCTTTATTTTAAAGGTCTTTTGACGTTGTTTCATTACTTCGGACATTCTCTGTGGTGAGCTGAACATTGGCTTCAGCATTTGTCGCGATTCATTGAGAATGAATGAATGACGGCATTGCTTTGGAAATCGTCTAAGTTAAGAGAGTATTGCGAGTTTCTGAGTGATCCACTAAGGCTTCGCTTAAAATTCACATCTTACCTGCATATTCTGTCTTTTCATCGTCACCCAGGTTCCATTTTCTTTAAATAATGAAGTGAATTTTCTTCATTGCACAGTGGAGCAGACGACGGAAACGGAGTCGCAGTGCGCAGCGCCACTGCCGGTCGCCTGGGATATCGCGGGAGAGCCTATATACTTAGCCTTAGTTCCGTTACGAATGCGCCGCGTTCCGAATTTGACATTTCAAATTGGATTTGAGCCCCAAAACACTAAAATTGCACACATTTAAATCTTTTTTCATCTGTATAATTTTAATTACCGGGGTTTATTAATAAACTCAACATTTCCCTACGCTCTTACTGTTTTATTTTTTTTGCGGCAGCCAAGGGGGGGACCGGGCTCCCCCTACCTAAATCCGCCTATGCCTAAAGCATTAATTAACCCAAGGCGTGGTTCCTGAAGAAGCAGTCTTAGCCTACTGCTCTAAAAACTAAACTTTCAGCAAAGATTTACCGATGAAATTCCGACTCACGGTGATTGGACGGCTACTGATTTTTAGGCTCCATTGTAGGTCATACATGTAGTTTTAATCTGTGTCGTCATAATTGGTCAGTTGCCTACACGGCGTCCCCAACAAAAACTGGCACAAATCTAATTCAAATCAACAACGATGTGTTATTAATGCATAAGTTATAATTACACTGAGAACCTTAGATATTTACAGGAAATCGCGACCTAATATCGAGTATGTGTTCTTGTTGACAGAATCGTCTGTTTGCAGCGTTCCTCGACTCTCCTTTACTGTTACCATAAAATCTGTTTTCCGTGATACTATCCTAACCTCATGTTCTTCGAATCATCACAGTTTCCACAGTTACTTTCCGGTGCTGTGATCAACACTGGGAAATATTTGTATCACGGCTTTCATTCCACAAGTCAAGAAACGAAAATAGGCCGAGAAAACTAAGAAATTCATTGAAGCTAGAACAACACACTGCAGTACGACCGTTCAGTTTACGTTTTCGAACAGTTTTCATGTTCACGGATGGATTGTTTCGAAACTCCGACGAACTTTTCATATTATTGAATGGTTCGATGTTTTCACATGTACATTTCACATACCTGTACTGAATATTCTTAAGAAATAAAACTATCAGTTATTCAATATCAAAGAAAATCTTGTCATTCAACTGGCGCATGTAGGCGTGCCATATAACAAACCAAAGCACGTGGCAACAGGATATCGCCGCTATGCATTCAAGTTCATAAATATGGGATAAACAGACTATCCTACATACATAGTGCATGGATAGTACTGCGATATCCTGTCTTGAATTCATTTCATCTGGGAATTTATGATATGACATGGCTATAGTATCAATATGCAAATGTGTTCTTATAAGCCACAGTATTTCTTTGGATGTAGGGGCCGCGGCCAGTCGATATTTTGCTTGTGTTTTCTGATAACTAGCCATGATCTGTGCTATCACAATTCATAAAATATTAACTGACCAAACCAATCCACGACAGTATTGGATTAAATAATAAAACGAAATGCCATGTGTTGCATAGATTACAATACAATGTAGATTGCATAGGATTGAAATGATGTGTTTCTTCAGAAAATTTAAAACTGAATGGTCTCGTATTCAAATATACTAAGCCTTATTGGTGGGAATTTGTTTGGAACAGTATGCACTGACAAGTTCGAAGTTTTTGAATGCGTTGTGCATGACAGAGATCAGAAGTCATATCAGCAGAACTATACATTCGGTCTTTTATTGTACTTTTACAAAATTATATGCATTTCAATCTAGTATGTAGTTGGGAATAAGCAAGCCAGGTATTTCATAATATACTTTAGTGGCAGACATAATTATATCTTTAAGAGAAAGTGAAATTACAAATGACCTAAACTCGAAAGACGATTTTATTGTTTAAATTTCTAATTCTTGAATTCTCATACGAAGCAACCAATCACGTTTAATATCAACGGAACAGGGGTTTGGAAATAGCAGTAGGCCCAGATTGTGGTTTCAGATACTTAAAACTGATCCAAATCTAGTGGCAGGTTTGAGTACAGCAGATGTCTTGGCATCCATTTTTGGATTTTCAAAAATGTCCTTACCACCGTTCACATAACTGTAAACCGGGTAATTGGCTGATCATTTAACTAATTAGTCCAACATTTAGCGCAAAATATCAACTATTTTAGGGTATAATAGTAAGACAAAGCCATCAAATCGCTAATTACCGGCCACAGCACAGGAAATAACACAACAAGAGAGTGAGTTAATGAACGTTTAATTACGGAGGTTTGTTGGCAATTTCTTGGTTACGGCTTTGATACGCCGTAAAATGTAACAGCCGCTACATTTTACGGCATTGTTACATTTTACGTTTCTTGGCCTCTCCTAAAGTGTAACAAGTTGTTACATTTTATATAATTTTTACAATTTGCGTCGAATGCACATCCGAGAAATATGTCATTATTACATTTTATGAAAGCGACGTCATATTTCATGAGTTTGCAGGGGGTATTTGTTACAGGGAGAAAAACGGTTCACACACTAACGGTTTCTTTCGTGGATTGTTTAAAAAAATTCTGCCAAATGTGCTAGATCGAATTTAATGATGTGTCCCTATTAGTCGGAGGGCCAGATCTCATAGCGTTCATCCTTTGTGAGTACTTTGGGGGGGCAACCTAGTTTTTTCTATGTGGCTAGATAATATACCTATAAATCAAATTCCAAAAAGTTCCCACGTCTACACTTGCACATTTTTTTTAAAAAAGGTGTTTTTGTTGCACAAAATATGATGCACATTCCTGCCACTTGATGGCGCTTTTCTAGTGAATTGACCAATCAGAGAGCCAGATTGTATTGTTGTGCTTAGTTACTTCAATATGGCTGCTCCCATGGAGTGTGATGCCTGTATAATTCAAGGTTTATCAAACAGCACAAAATTGTGATGTCAGAGCCTAAAGAAGCTTAGGAAAGCTTCCTGACCAAAGCTGATTGACTGTGGAACTCTGTAGATCAGTAGATAAAAAGGAAGAAGAGGTGTCACAAACGTTTGTGCAGAAAACAGCTGCATGTCCTGGTAGCCTACACAGTATACTGCTGAGTGCTGTAGACTAGAATACCAAGTGTCAGACCAAACAATTGAAAGGACATAGAACAGCATAGCAACGTTTCAAAGCACCAACAGTAGTACTAAAGCTGAAGTTGGTGAAAATGATACAGATGTTATCCAAGATTTCCCAAGAAAATCAATTATACTTCCAAAATCTGAAACACCCAATAAACCTGAACAAGATAGGAACATTCTGAAACATGAGTGCATCATTTGTTAGTAGGAAAAGTACATTATGGGCCACATTTCAAGAAAGAGAAAGATGTATAGCTTTCAAAAACAGGTACGTGTTTTTTAAAAATACATCTTGGTGTTTTCCATGTGTGATTCAGTATTATCACCAGTTGTTTTTTAACTTGTTCAGCCCCTTGGCTGCCTAGGCCTTAGACAATACTGCTGACCCAGTAGAGACGATGATCATACCATATATAGGTACTTCATATACCGGATACTTTTCGGCAAATTATGTTCCTATAAGTTTAGAAGTACCGCGTAGAGAGATGCCTCTGAGGAGGTCGTTAATGTTTTCATTTGTTCCCAGTTTAAACAAATACTCCTGCAATCCTGTTTTTCGAACACTCCATTCAGTTGCCACATCGACACTGCTTGCGCTAAGGGATAATCCTATGGCGTTATACTGTGGGTGTGATTTTAAAGCACTTTAAGTCTAAAATTTTTGAGAAGGTTAAATGGAGTAGATAGTTGCAAACAACATGCCCAAGTGGCCGTCATCCCCTGCCGTAGTCTCAATTTTTTGTAAACATTAATTACTTAGGTAGCAGCTGCAATGATAATTAAATTAAAGTGCCTAAGTGGCCATCGTCGCCGTCGAAATTTGAGGACGATGGAAGCCACTGTCCATTTCGTCAAACGTCGATTACCTTAAGTGTAAATCGATTGACTATGGTTTGAGCATCTGATTTAAAAAAAATTAAATTTCAATCACTGCACAGGTATATCAGCTGATTTATTTTCAGCTGCATCTACTGATCTAATTATTAGACGATCAACATTATTAGGCTACAGATCAAACGGCATGTAAATTTGTTAGGCTGGTGGTGGATCAGCTCCTGATACGTCCGTCTGAAAAAGTTGCATGCCAACTCACTCATAGTTGAATGTTAAATTAGTGTTAACAGTTCGGGTTTTTTTCAGTTGGACTTGTATCGCAAGCAACAGCTCAGTCCAGAGCCCTGAATATGCAAATGAAATTCAAAGATAAAGACCTTGTGTCTTAGAAGCCAAGTACCACAGATCATCATGCTGTAAAAAAGAGAAAGACAAAGATTGTGGAGAGTGACGAATCCCCAGTTTTCAGAGATGTTTTTCTACAGTTTTGTTTGGAGTTCATTGAATCAAAGCTTCTAGCACATGGAGATGTCATTTGCCTTTCAAAAATAAAGCAAGACTTTGAAGCTGTTCTTCAGAAAGCTGGTGTGCATGAAGTTATTTGGACAGGCAATCTTAAGAAATATTGTTGAAGCTACTCACTGTTGTAGTTTGTGCCTGACTAAGAGATACGAAAGTGAATTGAGGCTAGTGTTCAATAATTCACTTGCTGACTCTAATTAACACAGCCCATTGTAACATATTTTGAATCAAACGTTTGCCCAAATAGTGCCCGCCTCCAAACAAGGACTTAGTGTTTGACCCTTCATTGCCTGCGGGCTAATCACCAGTGTGCAGTGCTGTACCCTCTCTAATCGACCATAGTTGGCTCCTTGGCGGTGGAGCTTTGCAGCTAATATGTATGGCAATGACCGCATCTCCATTGACAGTACTAAACGATGAACACTGCAAGTGCAAAAAGAACATGTGTGCTGGGAAACTGAGTTTGTGCTGCACTGCTGGGTCAAACTGTACATGTACAGAAATGTGCAGCTGTGACAACTGTAGTAACATCAGCAACACTGACTGCATAACATTGGATAGTTCTTTGACAAGTCAACCCTAACCACCTTGATAGAAAAATCACCCGCTTTAGTCCACGATAGTTTGATTTATTTCAGCCAACTTTACTGCCTTGAAGTCATCGCTAATGCAGTAATTCCCCTACTCCACATAAAAGGAGCGAGATCAAAATTCCTGATGCCGACAGCGAGCACACACGTAAATATACATGGGGAAACAGCAAACTATATCAGAGAAATAAATATGTCATTGGGGTCCGTCCAAGAATTTCTTGTGGTTAAAATATTCATTTCTCTACACCATTATAATCGATGATTTCCGTTTTGGCAACTCCTAAATTTGGTTGATTTTTATCCTTCTTTTATATATGTGTAGTTTCCTAAGATCAAGCATTAAATTACACATTTGAGACCTAACAGATTGTTCAAAATACATCTTTGGGCGTTACCTCTATCTGTTTTTGACAAATCCGTTCACTTATCTTCACCCAATTAAGAGACTGAACAATATTGCAAAAACCAGTACAGACGGAACAGGTTCTCTGACTCATTCTCGCGGAAAAATCAGTCATCAATTGGTAAAATTCCAATCTTATCAAGATAAGTATTGGTACTAAATTTTCTGTGGGACCACATTAATTTGGTGTCCCAAAATCGCTGGGTCAATCGGTACACTTCAAGGTCATTCGGTAGATTTTAAACGCGAGTCTTTATGTTTAGAACTCAAAAATCCGCAGAAGTTCAATTTCCCAAAATTTCTTCTGTCACGTCGTGAAAATTTTGAGGCCTTAAGTCCATGGTTCGCTTGAAGTCATTGTTGTTGAAGTGAGTAGGCGGATTTGCGTATCACAGGCAACGCAAGCATATTAGTTGTTGTTATCTACAAACGACGTACTGGCACTTAGCTAAGCATGTACTGTGTACTGTCGTTAAATAATTTCAATAATAATGATAATAATAGTAATAACATAATGATTATAATAGTAATAATAATTTTTTATAATGTTTATTACGAAAGCTTCTATACAATGAATATACATGACCCAGAAAGCGCCAAGAGGCGTTATATCTGGGTTAAAAAAGTACAAAGAAATCTACAATACAATTATTTTACACCAATACATAAAAAGAAATCTGTATACAATTATTTTTTCACAAATACATAAATTAAAAAACTGTTGCTAAGATTACAATGACATATGAATACGAAATTAAATAAATCATTTTCATACACATTTATACAATTCTATCCACTCACACAAAGAGATTTAATATTATAAAGGAATTTTCACACTACTTCGAATAAAACCCTATTTTCATTTGGGTTGAGTTATTGACATCCATACAGAAAAAAATGTACACTTGCGAAATTTCAGAATATTTTTTATAAATATTGGGATATTCTTCGAGTGTCTGGAAAAGCTGTACCCCCTGCTCCTTGCATACTTCACAAGTACCAGGTGGGTACACAAAATACCAAAGGGGATAAAGTATAATACACAGTACCATACACGTGACTACCAACTGGGCGATACAATACTGAGAACGCAGGTTCCAAACTGGCTGAGTGAGCAGACCTACTTTGTGTGGTAAAGTTTTTAACAATTTTCTGGCAGCCTGAGTGAGTAGTCATTACTGTCGCTATGTGGGTACACATACATTTGTAGCCCAGGCAGGTATGAACAAGGTTGTGTTGTGGTACACTTATTGCCACACGGACAAGGTTGATCGTGGACGATCAGCCCCGTCCACCCACTCGATGAATGTGCCTAACAATATCCCTAATTTTTATAATTATTAATACTGTAATTATTTTTTATAATTTATATAATTATCTTTAGCATCATCACCATTATTATGATACTTCTGTTTCTATTACTGTTATATAAAAATCCTTCAGTAATATTCCAGGAAGCTATTTCCATTCTTGACGCCTAGACCGGAAACGATCATGTGGAGCGTATTACATAAATGAAAATGGAAGCAACAAAAGCTGTCTACTGTGTTCGGTTTCGCTGTATAAGTTTTCTAACTTTTGCATCAATATAAAAGTAAGTGTAACCTCTGATTCCAATCGTTGTCAGTACACACGAGATTTGCAAAGCGGTGTACACGTGATGGTTACAAAGAGTCTCGTTGGCAAGTCTGTTTATTTACATGCAGTCAAATATGTACAGACGCTGTATTCCTCTGAGATTTCGTTCCGTGTTACAACCCGGGTCAGGGAGAAATCTTTCCGACTTAACTTCACGTAGTGTGACCAACACTTGTCGTATATTCTCATAGAGTTCGATTAGTTTTACTTTTTACCAATCTGCCATTATAGTTGGCTCACCTGAACATGTCTCTTTAGTAAAATTTATCAGGAAAATAAACGTACGTTGATGAGCTGACTAAGAATACTGCTCGAAATCCTTGGCCGGAGCAATCAATATAAACTTGCGTCTCAGTGAATTCAACAACGTTGCGGTCTGTCTCAAGTTGCTCCATCAAAATTGCTGCTCTTATGAAACACAGTTCGCTTTCTTTGCTTCAGGACCCTGGGTGCGTATTCAGATTTTAAACATGAAGAGCGTTGATGACGCTGGCCATCACAATGCCATTGACAACATGTTGGATTTTGTTTGAGTGAACTATCACGATCTTTTGTCGATGGTTTTGACTCTACCAGTGGCACGATATAGGGTTGAATGCACAAACGAACAAAAATGTAACCGTTTAAATGGTTACAGTTTACTCCGGCAGTAGAAACCTATGGAAATTCCATGCACACGTCACCGCCCGCTCAGCGACACGGCCGTTTCCCGGTCGGCGAAGAGCTGGATAGAAAGCACTCACTGTCATCATGGATAGTGTCAACCAGTGCTGTCGGCTACAGGCCGGGACCTTGTAACGGCGAACCTGGGATGCACACCTAGCTAGGATGCCAGTGCACTGCGGCGAGACAGCTTGCAGTAACTTCGCCTTAGTGTTGTATGGTTGGCCAACACTGCACTTTGCACTACTGCTACTGAAACCGACAACAATGGCCGCAAAAACGGTGCATTTAGCGGGACTTAGAAAAAATTCAAAGGCCTACTGTATTTCTGAAACCGGTAACAATGGCCGATAAAGGGTGAGTTTCTCAGGAATTCTATTTTTTAAATTCAAAGGCCAGCCCGGGGACGTAGCCGTGGACTGCATCGGGCGATCGAGAGGTCACACTGGAGCTTCCACACCGGCCAGCTTGCGCTAATTTCAATTTCGGGATGTATGATTGCCGAGGTTGATTCAATGTCCTCGGCCGAGCGGCAGGATTTGGCTGTCCCCTCCCACTCCCCTCCCCCCGCTTCGCAAACTGAGACGTCTATCAGAAGCCGACAACAATGGCCGACGATAAACAGTGCTTTTCTCGAAAGTGGGTGTCTGAATCTGAACGGGTATATCTTCTATCATTACCTTGGTAGCTAAACCTTATTGCATCTACGTCACTCAACCACAACAATATACATGTACGTAAGGTGGTACTGAATAGTTAGGCTGTGGCCACGGCCAATTTGCACTGCCACAATATTAAAATTTTGGGGTAGGCCAAGTTTGGGGGCATTTTGTGGGTGGGCATTGCATGTACAGTAGGCACAGTGAATGCGGTTTGTTTGTATTTGTGAACATGCTGAGAATGAAAAAAGGCCACTTTCTCCGCGGCTGTAGCTGCACTCTTCTTCAAGATGGTGACCCCCTGTTGCAATTGTGAATTGCTGTGTAGCAACTGAGAAATTGGCCGCCATTTCAGGTAGCCCTCAAACAAGCCAGATTTAAAAACAAACTAGTGGGTTGACAGTACTTTTGTACCACATTTTTAGAATAGGTAGGAAATTTGCTTTCGCAATCTAATGTTGGCTTTAGTATAGCATCGGCAGGGAAGTGGTGATTTTAGGGTGAAAAGTGCCGATTTTGCATTTTTTGCCCTTATTTTTCTTAGTTCAGCTTGGTTTCCACTGGGAATGAAAGGGTCAAAAATACAAGAAAGTACGAAGTTTCTGCGCTCATCTGTAGGGCTTGTGATGTGAAATGACTCAAAACTTTTCTTTATTTTCATGCAGTTTTTGACAGAGTGAACAAAGGGTGAAGAGTCCATTGACGTGTGTTCTGATAGCCAAATCCCTATGAGAACTGTTCAGTGCCTCCTAAGCCATAGACCTAATTCACGCGGCGGACATTAAAATCCAAAGCGAGGCTCACTACGATAAACAAAGCGAAAGTTGACATTGCCTGAGTTAAATGGCCGGTCTTTCGAGTCCAACCTGGATATTAAATCTTAAAAATGTGTCGACAATTAACCACAAAGACGTAGAAAAATACATTAGAGAACAAGTTAATGCACCAAAGAGATGTCTGACGAAAGGGTATAATTTTTTGGAAAACTATTTTCGAAACATGAAAAGTAAATATGACCAAATTGCGGCGATCGTAGTGTTACGGATTAGGTATTATGCTGAATGCAGGGTTACCTATCTTCTTGAAATTAAGTTGTTGATAAAATGCTTTCTACACGAACCAGGTTATCTGCTCGTATTGTTGACGAGTTGAACTGAGATATATTCGACAGTGGTGGCTCATCGCATTTTGCTGTCATGTGCAAGTAGTCACATCTGGTTTAATTAGTTGATGAAGAATATTAATATCAAGCATAGCCTGATCCTGGTGAGGTAGGGACTATACCGGGACCAACAGCTGATTTGTCATTGATCTGATAGAATAATTGATGTTATTAAATATATTTTAATTAAAATAAAAGACAGGCTCGTGATTGAAAATAAAAATTATTTGACCATCAATTCTGCTTTCTTGGTTTTAATAATTCTTACGTCTATTTCATGTATTAGGTTTCAAATTATGAATCTGGACCAAGTTGAATTTTAAAATTAAATCACCTATTTCATTCGTCCAAAGCATAACCTCGTTTTAGAACTCGATTCAGTTAACTGGACAGAGCAATCATAGTTATCATGTTTCCAGGAGCCTCGTTCATCCGAGGCCGGGGAACTGAGGTGCCTGTGCCTTCTGAGAGAAGATTTTTTGGCTTTTCGCTGAGTGAGGGGAAAACTCTACCTCCTGATCACCATCAATAGCACTCCCGCCGAGTGCAAGCTCCCATAGGCTCTGCCTCAATTTAAAGTAGCATTTTGTGCTCTTTCAAATTGTCACCTGTGTGGTTACAGGTGATTTGAACTTTGGATCGAGAGAAATTTTCAGTCACTAGGGGAATGTTTAGGCCTCGTGGGGGAATTTCGCGTGATTTTCAATATTTTTGAGAGGGAAATAGGGCCGATATTTGGCCCCAAAATCGAGGGATTGAGGGACCTGTCCTTTTTGGAAAGAAAAATGCATCATGTTTCAACCCGTAGTCATGAGCCTGGCTGGCCGAATATTCTCCGGTCGTTGCTATCGATGCTTGACAACCGAGATGCGACAATATATGATATAAACTTTTCGAAAACATTTATAAATTTTACACGGACATATTTTCCTTCGTCGTGGCGTATGTAAACGACCCAGAGCTTCCGAATCTCAACGTCCCTAGGGATTGTAAAGCAGACAGTTGAGTGTCGGTATTTTTTCTAGCCGTTCGAGCAACGCGATCCTACACTACTGTGCCGATAAGGTAACAGAGCTTTCGTGGCGAGCCTCGTTTTGGAACGCGCCTCCTGTCGGCGTGAATTGAGTGTATAGAACTCAGTACATGAATAAACTAATTCTACTTGAGCGTTGATGTACAGTCTAAAGATCTACCGTGTACGTCATTTCCTAAAATAAAAAGCGAACATGGTTTCTCTTTACTCGCAGTGTTTGTATTTCCTTTTCCGGGTTTTAAACACGTCGTGTGATTATAAGGTCATTCCAAAGAACAATTCATTTTAAATATCCCGCTTTTCCAATTAACGACTTTTCAATATTTCTGTTTTGACAAAATAATGGGCACGGAAGAGCGAAGTGAAGGTTTAATCTATTTCTTTAATTGCTAGTGCTTGTTGGTCTTAAAATTGGAGAATTGGAAAAGAAGATACTAAACAAATTAATCTGGGCGGTATAGAGTGTTAAAACTGCTAATATTGTTCAAGTATTGAATGTAGATTCGGAACAAACGAGCTACACGCGAAATTATAATGGCATAGAGAGCAAAATTAATTTGCAATTGATTTTTAGAAAGTTAAATGACATGAAGCAACATCCGGTATTACTGAGAGCGGCTTTTATGCAAATAGCACTGATCAAATTTCGTTCCTGGAGAGTAAGTGCTGTCGAACTTTAAGAGGAATGTTACCTTTTTGGAGGCGTTTCTGTTAAATTGACATATCGTTTATTCTAAAATGTTCACTATTTTGAATCTTAATAGTCGATTTCTTGAAACACAAAATGTCTGGAAAACACAAGTGCTCGATGCAGATGGGGAAGATATCGCTGAAATCGACCAAAACGCAACTCACCGAGATTTGGAGTGCATAACACTGTACAGTGCTTAGAAAGAGTCAGGTCTTGACCCACTCTTGGGGAATTCAGATAACGAGCTAGAATGTTCAAATTTGTATTGCCAGGATATAGTATACATGTAAAATTGTGAGGCAAGGGTGAATAGCGAAAATCAATTCGATTTAAAGAGTATACAAATGTTAATGTGTAAAATCAAAAAGTGCAAAAATCAAGCTAGCAATGCTGCTGGTATCAGCGTATTTGTGAAAGAATGTTTGGTCAAGTACTGTGATTTCACTCGTCGGGTTATTCTGAAGTGCGACAAAATGGTGTTTGTTAAATTTACACAAAGAACAAGTGATCATGTATTTTGTCCACCTACACACAGAAGGCTGAAACTGTTACTCCACCGAAGAAACATTTGGCATACACTGTATTACTACTTCGAAATGAGTGGCTAAATTAATGTTCTGTGTATTATATAACGTTTATCTGTTGTGATTTCAATTCTCGCGTGGTAATTTGAAAGACTTAATATCCGAAGAGATAGTTCAGGCTACCTCCCCGCTGTTCAGAGAGAAACAAGTGATTGCGTAATTAGTAGCTTTGGAAAGAGCTTGGTGATTTGGAGGTTTCCTGTGAAATTTATTTAAACATTATGAACCGTAAAAGTAAAGATGACTGCGAACGGTTTTGTTATGCATGACGACGGTGGGACGTTGTTGATTATTTATCGGTCACAAAGTTACAGATATCTATGAGCATATAATAAATTACAAAATAGATTTATTTGATCTGTCTGACCGTTTAGCGATAGTTTGTACCTTAACACCAGGTGTCAATTTTCAGTTCTGCTATCTGTTGGCCTCAGAAACTCTTCGTCAAGTGTCAACCCGTCTGAGAAAATAATGTGTTCCGCGGAGCAGGTACTCTACTACAAGACATACTTCATTGAGTCAGACTGTTTCCGTGATTTTCATGATGAATTTTATCATTTAATTAAAAAGGATTTGATGGATGAATCTGCTCCATTTGTTCGGATTTGCTTCTTCAAATATGCTCCCAAAACTAGTATTCAATCTCATTAGTTTACAGAAGGGAAAATAAGTAAATTCAACGGTTTTGATAATTTCACTATAAAAATCTGCCTGTGATTTACACTTTAAAAGCGCAACTCCGTGGTATAATGACTGAGATAAGTGAAAGGAACCATGCGCAGCACTGAGTCTTCGTCTTAAATAACTCATAAAACAATCAGAAAAATTAAAACTGTCCAGTAAGTATGATGTAGTCCAGGTGAAGAGGTTTAATTTTTCTGATTATGAACTTTCCTGGATGGGTGAAGAATTACATTTCAAGAACTCCTAAATGTGCACTTTGGCGATCTGCTAAATCAATAAAACAAGATTAGAGAAAATGTACAAAATAATATTGATGATGTACGCTCACATTTTGGTAACCACTGCTGTGAAAGTAGCGTTATTCACCAAATAATAAAACATCATTATCAAATATTAGGTAAACCTTCCCAATGTGCCTTCTCGCCGTAATCCAAAGGCAGCTTACGACACTTTGTGTGACTTGGACAAAGACGCAAGACATTCACGAGTAAACTATAGTGAGATCACGTGCATCTGTTGTAGTGCATGGCAAAATCTAGTGAAGACTTGCGTGATCTCACTTTTCTTGCAAGAAATTTGTTCTACGGAACGTGGATAGCGTTCCTTAGACCAACTTCCTTTCGAGAAAAGTATCTCTCGAAAAACCTTGCAAAATCTGGCGAATACAAGGGGAATGTTCCGTAAGTAAACTGGAGCATACCAGCCTATCATTGTATAATGACGGCTACTGAAGTGATGGGAGTTGTAAAGCAGAAATAAGGGACTGAATTGATGAAGTGGGCAGGATAAAATTCATTGGTCCCGGTCTATAAGCGGTGATTTCGCTACAAATGTAAGCTAACGGTTTTGATGTCTACGAAAGAAAACAAACTATTTTCGTTCAAACAGATTAGATTTCCCACAGCAAGTGCCTCGTGAATTTCTTGATTTACGAAACCAAGGAGTGGAAACAACCCCATTGCTATCCGTCCATGTACATGTAGCTGTGTTTAGAGGTGCAGCTATGAACCTGGTTCTCGGGACTGGGGTGTGGTCATTGTGCATAGAGCATTTCCGCTCGGTGTGTGAACTCTAGGATCATGGATCCTGAAATGCGTACCGTGGGTTTGGTGTCTGCTGGTCTGGGATCGTAGCTGGAGTTTAGGGGGTGGTCATGGAATTGCTTCCACGCCATGGGAACGAGCCTGAGAAATTCAAACGGGCTCGGTTTTTGAGATGACCTCAGTGTGAAGGCAAAATTGTAGTTACGCAAGTACAGTAGGCCTAACATGCTCAAATGTCGTCACAGTATGCAAATTAAAGAGATTCACGGTGAGCACCTCTAAGCTGCTACAGAAAACAAGCAGAGATATTGCTTGTCATTCGGAACACCTCTGGTGTTTTCGTGGTATCATGGAAGCTTCGGCAATGCCGAGGGGAGGGGGTGATGCGAAGCTGAAGGAAGTGAACCAAACACGGACTGCAGGAGTTGACGCAATCGTCGATGTAATCGATACCCTACTCACATGAAAGGCAAATAATATGGGCGGCGCAGCCCTAAAAAGTGGGGCTATAGCCCCCAGCACCCCTGTGGTGCAATTCTCACAGACCATGGGCGGAGTAGCACTGAAAAAAGTTGCGGGCTATAGCCCCCCAGCCCCCTATGGTGCGCCGCCCATGAATAACTGTACTTTACGCGACGTTAGGGCGTGTTTAACTTTATCCATTGGGTAACACGATCGATCCCTGGAAATGAACAAAAAAAGAAAAATTCCATTTTTGTGGATGTAGCTTGTGGCAGTGTTCAAGGTAGTTTTTTGGGATGTGGCTTCTTGACTAATTTCCTTCACATACACGGATTTCTCATACGAGTCCTTAACGGATCGCCAAATCTCAAGCATCCATAAACAACGTGTTGCAAAGCGCAATAACTCGCAGTGTAGCGTGGTTGATAAGTGCCCCCTTTCTTTACTCGAGGTCGTGGGTTCGAGTCCCACCAGGTCACACTGCTAAACCCTTGAGCCAAAAAGTGTCTAGCTCCTCAGCTCGGTTTTAAGCATATAATAATAAAGCAAAAGAATAGTTCCAGGCGATTAATGCAATGGGCCCACACGCGAGGCCTGGGCACGTCTGGTACAACGTGTATCAGACCGCCTGCAATTGGAAAATATGGGTAAAAGGAGAAGCAATTTTTGATATGTCAAAAAGTCCTCCAGCGATCGTCCACGGATTGATTTATCCGTAAATGACACGCAAAGGATCACAAACTGCTCATAACAAGACGTAACCTTTCGAAAACTGCTCGTACCTAAGAATCCTTAAGTGACTCTTAATGATTTAGCAATATATCTGTGTGTAGTTTACGGACAGCTGACAATCCTTCAGTTTCAGCGGAAAGCATTTTGGTGAAGTTAAGAGCATTACGAAGGTAATTGAAAAAGTACAGGTATCATGAGTTAAATTTAGCTCGCAGAGGAGGACCCAAACCCCGGTGGGGGTGCGATCGCACCAGTCGCACACACCCCCACCCACCTCCTGGGTATGGGGATGTGTTCCAGGTGTATGTGTACATGTACCTATCGAACGCCAGAACAGCTCAGTATTCAGGGGCGTATCCAGGATTTTAAGTTAGGGGTGCCAGGGCACAGGAATAACCAGAATTTCGCTACATGCGCGCGCCAAGCCTAAAATGTAGGAATGAAGGGTCTTGAATTTTTGGGTTTGCGGACCTTATTACTAAAAAAGGTAAACAGGGGTTTTTCAAGACCTATGCGTTGTGCTTTCACCCCACGAGCTCCCTGGATGCGCGCGTATGCTAGTTCGCACCCCGAACTGCGAAATGGTATCAGGGAGAATTTTAGTGGGGGCTATGGCCCCCTTGTCCCCCCCCTGAATCCGCCACTGGTATTTGACAAAATATGTCAGCAGAGCAGATTTTGAATGAACAAATGTCTTATTTGCTGTTGGTATCGGTGGTGAAACAAGACTTGTCGTGCACTCGACATGCGGTTACTAGCGAAACACCTTTACTATAGGCGTGAACGGGAGACCTGAGCAGCAGGAAATGCAAATATGAAAGATGCTGAGGGCTTTTACGCTGAAACTCAAGTTTCCAAAAGTTGGAGAAGATCGTCAACGTATTAGTTGTAGTCCTGTGTGTGTACATGTACAGTAGGAATTCTGATGCTTGACCCCGAGTACGTGACAATTCATGAGTAACTTACTGACGCATCTAGGACGTTGTAAGGAGGGAGGTGGGGGTGGTAGGCAAATTTTTCGTCGTGACTGTAGGGGGCTTATGCAATCCATTTATTTTATTTGTTTGCAGGTCCTTTGGTGAAATTCTCCTATATAAGTTTGTTATTTTGATTTCGGTTGCTTTTCTCAAAACATTTTGCAGTAGGCAGTTTTCGGGACTTTGGATTTTCGTTAATAAACAGGACTTTTCATTTTGTGAAGTGTGTAATTTCTCCCGGTTGCATACACAGAAATAATGCCGGTCTTTTTGATGAAGCCGCCGTCAAAAGTTGTCAAACATTAAACAATTTCCTTGTTTGCACTCAATTCAGGAAGTAACAAAAACCATTCGCATAATAGATTGTTCTTCGAGGATAAAAGCAGTAATCGGAAAAGACCCCATACGAAAAAAAAATGTTATTTCCAAACAGAGGATTATTGGTTCTATTTTACATGTTCTATACAAAGGAAACAACAACTCTTTCAATTTAAAACTTTTTTAACACGTTTCATCAAAATGGTGTCAAATTTGTCGCGTTTAGTGATTTTTATTTATTATTGCAAATCAAGGCACTTTCTGCAAATAACCGTCTGTTCGATCGGACCGGAAGGAAGTTTGGCGCGAGTAACCACCGACAGTGTATAAAACAGAGAGCCTGGACTCAAATCTCTCATTTCCACCAAGGTATAAGGTTGAGCCGTCTCTTGGGTAAGTAAAATGTTTTGAAGATATTTGTTCCAAGTACTTATATGTTACTAAGTAATTCTTACTTCATAAGATGCAGAACTCGGTGTTTTTTATATTACGAGATGTGTATTAATATATCTTTTTCAGTATGCACGGTTAGCTGGAGGTCCTGGGTTCGAGTCCCGGTCGGGGGCAAAAATCTTTTCGGACTTGTATTCATTAGGTCACGTGATGTGACCAAAAAGATGGCGGGTTGAAAGGGATCAACTATTTCCAACATATTACGAGATATCAACTACCAACCCATGCTGTCTGTCAAAAACGACTTCTTATTTAGGCCACGTACCGTTATCAAGTGGTCTCAAATTGTAACTAAGTCATAATAGGTGCGATGTTTGGACTTCGAAAGAGCTGACAGTTAGTTATGTTTTCAAACCAAGATAATAAACTTCCAGTTCAAGGGCTACTTCGGGGCTGAGTAAAGAACAACCCATATGCAGTTTATATAACGACAATGGTCTAAATCGGAAATTGTTTTTGGCAGAAAACACAGGTCAAATGCCGCGTTTGAAGGAAAAAAAACGAATTATTAGTTCTTAATGAGGCCAGAGATCGCATTTAAACTGAGTAAATAAGTCAATTTCACTTCTATAGCGGCAGGTTATAGAGCTTTTGATGAGAAAGAAAAGATTTTATGTCGCTTTAAAGTTGCCTGGAACGCAATAAACAGAGTCGTTTTGCAATATTCAAAGTGGTTCTGTGCCACTGAAACAGAATTTAACCTGCTCTCCGGGTATTTTAGGGTTTGTTCGTGAAGAATTTTAATTTCTGTTGATTCAAAGCATTTTCCTTTGGTTTCAAATTTAAAAAAAAACAATCTGGCAACTGCTCGCCACTTCGTCGATTTTTCTCCCACAAGGCAAAAAACGTCTCCGGGTATGGCAAGACATGGATATAACATAGTTCCATTACATGGAAATGTGACTTTTGACCTCACACGACTTCAAACAACTGACTATATAGACCCTATTTACGCCCACAGGAGGCGCGTTCCGAAACGAGGCTCGCTACGATAGCTCTCAGTGGTGGCTTATCCGCGTAGTTGTACTCCGGGTTGCTCGAACAGCTAGAAAAAAGCGGACACTCAACTGTCTGTTTTACAATCCCTAAGGACATTGGAATGCGGAAGCGTTTGGTCCTTGCCATACGCCGCGACGAAAGAAAATATGTCCGTGTAAAATTTAAACTTTTTTCGAATCATAATTTATCACATCTCGGATGCCGCCATAGCAACGAGGACCGGAGAATCTTCGGCCAGCCAGACTGTGGGTTGAAGCGCGATGCCTTTTTCTTTACAAAAAGGACAGGGCCCTGAATCACTCAATTTTGGGGCCAAATAACCGCCCTATTCCCCTCTCAAAAATATTGAAAAAATCACGCGAAATTCCGGGCCCCTGACAAGGCCTGCCTATTCCCTTCGTGATTGAAAATTTCTCTCCAACGGTTCAACTGAAATCACCTGTGACCACAGAGGTGACAATTTGAAAAAGTACAAAACCATAGGCGGATTTAGGGGGGCCAGGCCCCCCCCCCCTTGACTACCGCAAGCAAAACAAACCAGCAAAACGTGAAGCGGTAGGAAATACTGCAGTTCGAGGTAGGACCGGTATCGGACGAGGGGGGGAAACACGTTCCGTTTTTTTATTTTAGTCCAACGACAGATTTCCTGAGCTGAAGGTATACATCCTCGACGCCTGCAACTTGCGGGCCGCCTGCGAGCATACAATCGCGCTTTGCCCGCTTCTCCGAGGATGTCGGCCCCCCTCATGGTATCCTGAGATCAGCCACTGAAAATGCTACTTGAGACAGAGTTATGAGAACTTGCAACAGGGCGGGGTGCTATTGATGGTGATCGGGAGGTCAGAAGATTTTTCACTGACCCGTCGCTCAGCGAAACGTTCCCCTCTCAGAAGGCCGCACAGGCACCTGTTTCCCCTCGCCCGAGGCCTCTGAAGAAACATGATAACTATGCTTGTTCTAGGGGGGATCCAGGACTTTGAGTTGAGGGGGGGGGAAGGCAGAGTATTAGCCAGGATTTTGCCTGTCAGACATTCGCGCTCCTGAACTGCCAAATGGAGTCTGGGAGAATTTTAGGGGGGCATGGCCTCCTTGGCTCCCCTCTAAATCCGCCACTGTGTTCTGTCCAGTTAACTGAAATTGAGCTCTAAAACGAGGTTATGCTTTGGACGAAAGAATTAGGTGTTTTAATTTTAAAATTCAACTTGGTCGAGATTGATACTTGAAAAATAAAACACATGAAATAGACGTAATTATTAAAACCAAGAAAGTAGAATTGATGGTCATATATTTTTTTATTTTCAATTGCGAGCCTGGTTTTTTATCGTAATCAAAATGTATATTTAATAACATCAAGTATTATTTCAGATCAATGACAAATCAACTGTCAGTCCCGGTAGTGCCTACCTCACCAGGACCTAGGCTATGCTTGAAGCTAATAGGGCTACTCTTGATCAACAAATTAAACCAGATGTGACTAATTTCACATGACAGCAAAATACTATGAGCCACCACTGTCGAATATATCTTCAACTCGTCAACAATACGACCGGATGACCTGGTTTGTGTAGAAAGCATTTTTATCAAGAATTTATGAGAAGAAACGTAACCCTGCATTCAGCATGATACCTAATCCGTAACACTACGATCGCCGCAATTTGGTCATGTTTACTTTTCATGTTTCGAACCTAGTTTTCCGGAAAAAACTTATCCTTTCGTCAGACAACTCTCCGGTGCATTGACTTATTCTTTAACTGTATTTTTCTACGTCTCTGTGGTTAATTATTGACGCATTTTTTTAAGATTTAATATTCAGGTTGGACTCCAAAGACCGGCCATTTAACTAACACAATGTAAATTTCCGCTTTGTTTATCGCATTGAGCCTCGACGCTTTGGATTTTAATGTCCGCCGCGTGAACTGGGTCTATGAGCAAGGAGTGTCACTCCTTGCTATGAGCGCATGCTCGCATTTATCATGAGTGGGAGGGAGATTAGAAACTCTGTGGTGACCACAGTTTTTCCTTGGCGCATATTTCAAAATAGTAAATTTGATGATTCTGAAAATTTTCTCACATAGGAAAGTAAATTAGTCTGTAATAGACGTTGCTAGATGGTACTTTAATCAGGAATTGTTTAAAACGATATTTTTGTCGAGCTTTCGCGTTCCATGCCTCTTTAAATAGGAACTTGCAGGCTACTTCATTGTCTCTGTGATAGGTTGGCCACCGCAAGTCATTGAACTGTGTCCTGTAGGTAGCGTGACATGGCCGAATAACACTGTCTGCCGGATACGGGCTATGTAAGCCCGCGAGCTACGTCTTAGTGCAAAGTTCACCTATTCGCGGATTTTGTTGTTGTTTTCACATTTACAAGTTGTCAGTGAATACAACTACTCTTTGTTTAGCGCAGATTATATTAAAATAGCATTCAATTGTCGTTTAGTTCTTGATCGCTATACATTAGCATAGTATAGGAGCATGGCATCTCTAAGTCCTGGGAACAAAATATTTGAGATGAACTAGCGTCTTACATAAGTGTTGCGGGTATGGCAGTTTTGATAAGCAAATTTTCTTACCACGGGTTCGAGTGCGGGTTTCGTATAGGGGCTTGCTTGCCTGGTATGCGCACTCTCCACAGAAGTGAATTCGCTTAGGGCAACGACAGACGGAGAGTCGCAAGTTGTGTGTGTCACGTGAGTGATTATCACAGTCACCTGCACACAACGGATAATAATTCGTGGAATGGAACCTACTGTGTGGCCTTAGCACGCCTGGTGCACCGCACAAGGCTGCCTACTGGACCCGTTGGTTCCCTGCGTGCCTGACCTACTCGCGCTTTAGCATTGGTTGATGTAACCTCAGCAGTCATTGGTTAGCGTTACAACACCGTGAACGAATTTTGGCCTTGTCAAGCAAGTGGCGTCGCAACAACCATTTCGTTTCTGCAATGATGTTTTAAAGCCGCGTACTTGAAGCACACTTATGCATGTGCAACTGAATAAACACATACCTGGCTTCGGATTTATCTGGTGAGTTAACCATATTGTATGAATACAGGACAGTATCGTAAACAAAAGTCATCGACAGTAGAAAGATGCACTCCGCCCGAAAAGGCACTACCACAATTTCTAGGATTTCATGAACCGATAAATTTTAAGCACCGTTCTGTCTGTACAACCACTTTACATTTTAGTCCATCAGTCATGCCAGTTTGTTTGCGTAAAGCGCTGCCTACACGTAGCTGTTGAGGACTCGACTAGCCCGGCAATCAGAAACGCCGGGAAAAAAAATTGCCGAGGAAAATTAAGTGATACCTGCGTGCTGGCTACCGACCACCTAGCAGCACGCAGGGCGGAACCAGCGAGCCTTCATAGTGGATAACGTGACGTCATATATCTCACCCTCTGCAGTTTCTATTTTCAGTCCACTCCGTCCTTTTGTCTTGCACGTCAACGCAACATGTTCAAGCGGAAAGCAGTGTTGTTTGTCGCCATAGTCCTGGCCATGCTGCTGGTCGGGGACATGTGTTCTTACACAGAAGCGAGGGCTAACCCTCGAGCAAAGCGTCGAACTGAACGTAGCCTATTTGATACCTATGCCATTGCCCGAGACCCTTGGGATGGGGATGGTGATGGTGACCAAAGTGAGTAAAAGGCAAATCCTGCCACCTGTGCATATAAATGTATATACGTGCGTACGTACGTATGTACTTGAATGTGTGTGTATGTATGTATGTATGTATGTATGTATGTATGTATGTATGTATGTTTGTATGTATGTTTGTATGCATGTATGTGTGTATGTATGCATGTATGTATGTACGTATGTGTTCACATTGCAGTGCCAACTCTAAGTGTTTTGGAACTCAGTAATGACGATTGTTCGCCTGATCTCACAATTTTCAGGCCATTATCATATCTCCTCCACTCTTAGAACAAGAGTTGTGAGATGCCACATACAATCTGCACTGCTTTACGCATCGGAGACAAGGGCATTGAATAAAAACCTGGAGAAAACATAGCCTAGGCCTTTGAAATGTGGACATTAAGACGGATGGCAAAAAATCAGCTGGACAGCGGAAAGAGAGACCAACAAAAATATTTGTAACTTGCTCAAAATTAAACCATCACTCCTAAAGATAATCCAAACAAGAAAACTGAAATACTCTGGTCACATTGAAAGGACCATCTGCAAGAAGATACCGGAAGCCGGAAAAACAGAAGGGGTGAGAGCAAGAGGTAGACAACGCAGAATGTGGATGGACGACATCAAGGACTGGACCGTCGAATCTATCACTGCAAACAGAATGTACCCGGAAGAAAGGCAGAGCAGAGCAGAATGGCGGGGCCTTTCATACAGTATTGCATATTTTGTGAGCTTAATGTAGGCCTACGCTGGGTAATACGGAGACAGAAAGCTTCGAGCTGGGCAGGTCGGGTTCTAGCCTAGCGTCTACGATCTATACATTGTACATTGTACATGTACATGTATCTGAGCTGGCAACTGACGTCAACGCCGGAACAGTTCACTGAACTAGTCGCTATACGTATACATGCAGTTCACTCTGCTTCCGTATATTTTCACACATGGACGTGAGCTCAGACATTCTTCACTTGAGGCAGACGGCTCAACGCATACACAGTAGTTCTCCGTATGTAGAGGCCCGTAGCGTTCTTAATTATAAATGGTAACTCCTTGTACCGGATGGTCTTCACTCGGACTGTTTGAAAGGACGATTTACACTGCCTCGTATACGCAAGTGTGCGATTTTGGCACCTGATACTGCTGCTTGGGCTTCAGTACCCATAGAATTAATGAATGTACGACGGTTTCTAAGTTTTCGCCCTTTTGGTAAAATAACCGTCTTCTCGAGCTGTCCTTGCTGTCAAATTCTACATTGATGGTTAGGAGCTAACAAGTAATATTTCATCTCTTTTTCAGTTAACGGCGGTGCGCTATACTGAGGACAAGATATTGCGACTTCAAAGACATTTTGGAATTACTTGTTGCTTGCATACTGGAATGCGACAAATAAAATAAGTGCATTAAAATATGATCTGCGTTATTATTGAAAGTTCTCTTTGTGTTCGAATAGATGATTTCGTTAGACCGTATTCTGGGGAGTTTCCGTCAACATGTCGTCCAAAGTGCTTGTTCTTAAAGTTACGCAGGACGGAAAATTTTTCAAATTTATCTTAGTTCGAAACTTCATATGTCAGAAATGACTGATCAAATTCAAATAAAGCTTTTTGAAAACATGTTTTACGCTCGGTTCTCCAAAACTCTGTTAAGTTGCTTTAAAAATGTTAATTTTTGCATGAGGTGCTAACAAATATTTGGGCTTTTATTATTGTTATGGAAAATCAACTTGTTCGAAGTTAAAACCTAAACAAAATTGTACTTTAGAAAACTTTACAGCGTTTTTGAGATTCCACAGTTATCATTTTTAATGTATATCAAATGAAATTTTTCTCATATTTCTGATACCATTGTTTTGCTTAATGTATTAACTTTTTTTGTTAAGTTTCAGTAAAATACATACAATGTATTGGCGTGACCCAATGAATGGTAGAATGATATAAAATAGAAAATCAAATTTTACAGGCTTTCTATTTTGAGTTCAGAAAATATATTCATGTACTGAGGGATATCTGCGACTTTGCAGATACCGTATCTTGCTAAATACACAACCGGGACCACTGGCGGTGTACCGAGTGCAGCCCCCCCCCCCAAAAAAAGGCGTTACAGAGCTCCAAAATCGTAGTTTGGGGTGCACACACAAATGCAGAAGTTTCACTTTCTTTGTGTTGATCCCTCATATGGGCAAGGGGGTAATCAGCAATTGGTCGGGACTTCAAAACCACCGTTGACCGGGCTTCACAACAAGTCGGCTGGACTGCAAAACCAAATGGACGAAGTGATCAAACGTGTTATCTGGTGGCCTCACCCAAAAAAATAGTTGGCTGAACCCAAAACATGATAGCCGCTGGTATAACCAGTTCGCCGGTGATCAAACACCACGGCTGTTCTCTCTTTGAGAAGGAATCAATGGACATCTAGAGGGTTTTTTGTTACCCATTTGTTTGTTTTGTTCAAAATCGGCGATTTGTTCGGCCATTGTGTTTGAGCACCGGCCAACCCGTTTTAGGTCCGACCAACCAGTTTTTTGGGTGCGGCCTTCTGGTTTTGAGATACCGACCACCAAGTTAGAACACCGGCCATTGGGTTTTGCACTCCAGCCAGCTGGATCAGACAAGTTGTTTTTTAGTCCGACCAATTGTTGATTACCCTCTTTATGGCGTGGCTCGTTGTTGTACTTGCCTTGCGACTTATTAGCGAGTGGGAAACGTACGCATCTCTTCGTGTTTTGCATGCGTTAATCCGTCGGCAAATCAATTAAAACAGGTATGTAGGCAGGTATGTAGTTCATGCCCAGTGCCCTGGCGATCCCAGTCTGAACCTTAAACTGTCAGAAGCTAGAAGGTCAGAACTTGAGCTACCCAGCTAGCCCCTTCTCACGTTTTTCAGTGCTGCGCAGCCCATGGTCTACGCGGGGCAGTGCACCACAAGGGGGTTGGGGTGAGCTACAGAGGCGTATTCCCGGCGAGGGGCAGGGAGACAGAGGGTAACTGACCACCGGATTTGGGCAAGAATGGGGCAAATCAACAGAAAATTGGGTGCGGGAACATCTAATGGAAAAAATGTGGGACCGATAATAAAATAATTCGCGGCATTACTCAGGGGTAGAAGATAAGCTGACGATGAAATAGTTGGCGACCCAAGATGAAATTTTGGGTGACGTCTGGAGGAAATTGGTGAACCGGAGGGTCAACGGTTAGTTTCATAATAATTATTCAAGTGAGAACACTATCCTAATGTTGACCAATAACTCCGTAGAATCGAATTAGCATCCACTTGTCACTTTATGTGCATTCATTAGAGAAACTGATAGCAGTATCCGCGATCAAAGAGCATCAACAAAACGGGAAAGATACGTGCACTTGGAGACTTATTCGAGAACGTCACAGACAACAGTCGTCGAACCGTTGTGCCGGGATACCGAAACATCTCATTCTCATGCATCGGTCAAGGCAAAATTTCCAGAGCCGAAAATAAGATTTTGAAAACGGATCTGCGCCAGCTGGGAGAAATACTCATGTGTTCTAAAAAATACGATCGGACAAAAACAGCGTTTCTGCTCCCAGTAAAGTGTTTTCCACACTTCCTCTACTGGAAGAAGGCAGTTACCGTATTCACTATAACCTCATATTTTCTGATATACGTGCGTGCTTCGCTCTCAGCCTTTTTTTTGGTGTAGAGAGCGACTAGTCTAGAAAAAAGTTTTCACCTGGGGCTAAAAGAGCTGATTTGAGTTACACAATTTCTGTCTGGACCATGGCGCTGCGCCTATTCAGTTACGCGCAGTAAACATGTGGGGTGTCCTGTCAAGAAAGAAGAACGCATCACACAGGTCCCATTTCTTTCACTCTTTTAGCAAGTTCTTCGTTAGGCAATTTTTCGTTTGTTTACATTTACCTCTGTATCTTCAAAGGTTCTCAATGGATTTTCTTAAAATTTAACAAATAGGCCTCCTAGTGGCAGTAATGTATTTTCCACATCTAGCTCTCAATTTCGTCTTTGCCATTTTCCTCTATTTTTCTGAATTTATTTGACGGATTTTTGTGATACTTGGTAAATGGCTTTCTACTGAAGAAGCGATTATAAGTTGCCGTGTTTAAGTGGATTCAAATTTTGTGCCATCTAGTGGAAATTTCTGTGATACAAACAAACTCCCCTGAATGCTCCCTGTTTGCGGTACCTTCGTGAGAGCTTTTGAAGGCTCCGCGTTGCTCTTGTTAGTTTTAATATGATATCACTGGTTTGTGCATTCGTTACCTAGTGTGTGCTCTTGAGTTGCACACCTGTTTGGTGCTAGCTGATTATGCTCTCGGTGTTTTTCTAGCCGGGCTCGCTAATATTCTCATCTGAAGTACTTTATTAGCAGACATTCCATTTGGGCTTCAGCGACCGCTGGTTCATAAGTTACATCATTTCTATAAAAGCCTAGTTATCAGTAAGTCATTATATCATTTCTACACTTTGGTGATTCATTCTATTATTTTGTACTTCTGACCTGATATATGCTCAACTCTAGGACCAGACATTCTTATTATGGCGTACGTTACATTCATTACTGTATTTTACCTTATCTTTCTGCTAATGTTTAAATGTCCTTATGCTATGGTTATTTAGTTTTCTGTATACATAGCCAAATAAAAAATTGGTCTATTGATGAATCTATTACTGTATTACCTGTATCCTATGTTTAGTGTTGTGCATTGCAATGGCGGATTATCACTTGGCTCCAGATGGTGACAAATTTGGATTTCTAAGAATTGTTTCACCTGAGGATTCCGTTAAGATTACATGGCCGGTGCTGGTGACTATTTATGGCATGTTTGGACACAGTTGAAAATATGTGTAACTGACAGTGAACCCCCTCTCAAACACGTGTTCGTGCAATAAGCCAAGTTGGACACACTACAATTTGAAAAGGTTTGGAATTGGTGCTTTCTAGTAGTCAATACCTCTACTCTTTCAAGTTTTATAGAGTTCAACACGATTAGGCGACGAACATGTTGACAAATGGACATCGTTTCAAGAAAAGTTGCCTACAGTGTAATTCTCAGCATTTAGCCAAACACGCGAACCTACATTAAAGTACTTGTTTAATAACTATGTGTTAGCGGTGACCTCATTTTGTCATTCAATATTCATCTGAAGACGCTAAAATGGAAAATGATGAACCTTTTTATTCGGGCAAGATTGGGCATTCTCAATTGTAAAATATGCCGAAGTCCAGTTCCCATAGTTAAAAAGGTGCTCTGTAACAATTTAAATTCAACCAGGGTAAATCATTATTTTACGACACCACGACATGTACAGCACACATCACGATTTTTTGTCCGCCCGGTCGGAAATTGGTCGACGACCAGCCGTCGACAGGTCGTCTAGCCGACCAGCAGCCGGCCAACAACGTTCGGCTAGGAGCCGTCTGCTGAGTCGCCTCTGTGGTCGGCACTTGGGTCGGCTAAATGGTCGCCTAGCGTAAACGACCAATTCGGATTAAGCGTGTCCTTGGTCGGCAATTACCATTTTATGACTTTGGACAAACAAACATTTAACTGTTCGCTATTCGTTTACCAGTGGCAACTCCGGTCTTGACATAGGTTTATCAACTATTGAATGGAGGTAAAATCGAATCAACCTACAAATACGAAGTGCGTGACATTTCACCAGCCTAAAACTTTATGTTGAATTAATGACGGCATGGTAAAATCAAACGTTAAGTGATATCGCGGAAGCACATTTCTAAATTTAGATATGAGACATTATGCACAAAAGCAAGTACGAAATTTGAAATTTACAGTAAAATTGCATAAAAATCAGACTACAACACTGGATATTTTACTACCTCAAGTGTTTTCATGCAACGGAATGCTAAACAAGCATCACGCATTTGCGCTCATCCGTTATTGCTCTTGATCACCACTTCATCACGCTGTATATTGCGATTTACCACAGATAATTATTGCTTATTTCTGTATAATTTCTTAATATGATGGTACAGCAATAGAACTCAAGTTTATTTTAGGAACAACATAAACAGTGGTTTGAACATAGCGCCGATATTAAATAATGGGCGCATGAAAACGGAAGACTGTGATCGGTTTATAGTGTCATCCATCATCATCATCCTGAAATTGGTGTCACTTTCGCTGTAAAAATCTTTTCGAAACTAGAGCCTTCCTATCTAGCCAGCTAGTTTTATAAAGACTATTTTCAAAATACAGCAAGGTGCCACTGCTTTTTGAGATCAAACAGACCTCGAAACTTCACACAGCCCAGATAGTTACGCTTGTCACCTCGTCGTAAAGCTTGTATCAACATGAGCTCAAGACCGGCGGGTGTGCATGCAAAATCTAGAAGTCAATTGGCATTCAAGTTGCCCGTTACGGCCGTTTAAGCGAAAAACATCCGACGTCATCTTCCTGTGTAATTCTCTGCCTTTTTTAACGAAAAAACGTATGCCGTCGTTTTGAAAAAAGTTCATTCGTGACACGCGCCACTTCCAAAATGTTTTCAACATCTCCCATTAGATGATGACAACATCTCAGCAAAATTTGTTCTAAAATTCGGTTCACTGATATCAAAATTCCAAAAACATAAAATGAAGTGAAACCTATTCTAATCATTTGTTGTGACGTTTACGCAACCTCTTTGGAGAACGTTTGATTGAAGAATCTGGGAAAAAGAAACTGGCTAAAAGGTGACGCAATATTTCATTGGGTCGTAAGTCGATGCATAAGATCGCACCATAAGTTTAGCAGCAGAACAATTGTAAAAAACCATTTTTTGCAACGCTGGTAAATAATTTAGATTACTCTAGGAAGATGTTATTCGGTCAGGTTTTACCCACAATGGCACAAATTTGTATATTTAATTTAGTAAACAGCTTCGCACCAAGGCTAGAGCCTTCTGAGCCCTTTGGCGCAAGAACACAATACTTGGTGTTTTGCTTATACTCCAAGGGGTAAAATTTTGAAAATAATATTTTTGGGGTAACCTGGTACATGTAATCCTAAAAAAGTAATCTGTGTTTTCATGTAGAGCGTAAAAATGATTAAACCATTGATTCAAAAAGAACACTCTCGCAAACGAAAACGAAAACGAACACAATTTTCAGCTATATTACACTGGTTAAAAAACAACTTCTATAAGTTTATTGCATCGGATTCTAGTGATCACCAAGGCAAGTCAAAACTCTTAAGGGGGCGCAATTTCAAACCTTTGGCATGAATCAGTGATATAAAAATGGAAGTAGACCGACTTACATGTAAGTTCATCAGCAATGTAGACACAACAGTTACAGACACTGACTGCGTTTGTTAACGTCTTGTTTCAATGATGAAAATAATTTTTTTTACTATGATTGATAACAAGTTTTACTCTGATGAGGTATGATGCAATATGAATGTCTAATATGCAGATCGGCAGTTGCAAAAATATTTACTGGCTTTAATGAATCCGTTTGTTATGAACCACTGCAAAAGTATGATTACTTATTGTACATTCGAAGCACGTCTCATTAGAATAAAAACATACACATGCTTGATGATCCTGGGAGTACCTCTATTACAGGCATGAATGAAGATATATAGTTATTAAGCCGTAGAGGATAATAAAGCTTACATAATATCACACTGAGCCATCTACACCAGGCATATATACAAAGGATATGGTATTTCAAAAGAAGCCTCAACTACTCATTTTTCATAGTCATAACTACTCATTTTTCATAGTATTACTAAATCACGAACACCTAGATTTATATAAGAAGTTACATAGTACGATGCTACACAACCTGCTCTCCCACATTTATGGGAGGCCTAATTTGAAAATTTAACGACATATCTTTTCTATGCAAGATTAAAACCAAGCAAAACATGTAAACTCTCCAGCACTAAAAATAAATATCTCAAAACCAGAAATTTTACTTAAGCAGGAATTAAAACAATCCAATACATTGAGATTGTTTTCACGCAGAAGGCCACAGAGCAAATAAAGACCAAAATTCACCACGTCATGACTGAAAATTTATCACATCAGCACCTATAATTTATCAAGTGAGGACCAAAAATTCTTCACCTCAGGAGCAAAATAAAATACCACCGAACTGAAAATTTAATAAGTCAGGTTCAAAAACTTACCATGTCAGTAACTTTCACGCCAGAACACCACGTCACCATCCCCAAGCATGGATCTTTCAAAGTGATAACGTCCGTACTACATGTATACACATAAACAAGGGCTATATGTTCAACCTCTCGCCGACAACAGACCTATTATCTTGGAAATGCGGTTGAATTTCTTTCGTCTAATCCACGTTTTACATTAGATGCCAATGTATAGGTACACAATGGATTGTCACCATTGCATAATGTGTGATCACGTAGCCTCCGGGCATAAAAACAACTCTCTCTCCTGGCGTGATAAGTTTTCTGACACAGTGAATCCTGGTTGTCAATTGTTTTTGAGGATTCTACAGAGATTTCAATTCCTGAATAGAAAATGTGTGTTCTGGATGTTTTCGCTTCAGCTTTCCATTCAGCTAACTAGTGTACAGCATAGTGTTTTTACTATCCCGTGGCTCAGTGCTCCACTGCAACGAATCACTTCTAGTACAACCTTCCGTAAATGACGTTCTTATTTTGCACATTTCTTCGGAGTAACAGTTTTCCAAGAGCTATATATTCATTGGACACGAAGACCAGTCTCAGGTAGTCCTTGAGCTCATGCTCTAAATGTTTTGAAAACGCAACTCTTTCTTTACGCAGATACCGTTTTCTGCCCGTGGACACCGACTCGCTGAATTCATCAACCAAACATTTATTTTTGAAAATGCCCTCACAAGTGTACTTTTTTAAAACACCGTGTTGACCATAGTCGTCAGTGTACAAAAGCGAAATGAACAAATTTGTACACAGTGCTCAAAGCACTTTTAGTGGACATACGGAAACGCCAACATCTCTGTCTTACAACGCTGCGTGTACTTGGCATTTCATTTCATGCTGGAAACTTTTTAAGACTGAGCACCGTTTCAAAAAATAGTATTTTTTCTTACAGCTGAGAACAGAAGAATTATTCTGCGATTTTAGGACTGAAATGGAACCAAATCTCGAGTGGTGACGCATTAGAATGTGCAAAACTCGGTGAGGGGGGGTGGCGATATATATACAAGCATGATTTATTTATTCTTTTATTTTTATTTTGTAGTTGCCACTTCTCATTCAGCGTCACTTACTACCTAAGGTGGCCAGATCATACGCTGTCAATATCACCAGACGCTTTGCTTCTCAAAAGTGCACCTTTGTGTATTTTCTATCATTTTTTGCCATCGCAATCGCTTTACCAAAGTTTCACGCACATATGCCGCGTAGTGAATACTTCTTCACCACGTATTTACATCTTCCCGTTCACAATTATTTTATTTTGCATAATTTGTCAATATGATGTTGACAGAAAATATTTATTTTGGAAGAACGTGAACGACCAACTGATAGGGGACTACGTGTATCCACATGTACATGCAACTGCTAGCCCGGATTTTAACGTCACCGATACATGAAAACGGAATGCAGTGGTGACGTCACCGTCTTCGTGGAAATCGTAACCATAATATAATTTCGAAGTTAGAGCCATCGAAGTCCGTGGGTTTAGGGCATACTGGACCGTGAATTTCGCGTCTGTTCTGCAAGGGACAATACTATGAAAATGAAATCCCCGGAGTGAGAACTCTTCGCGGTGTAACAACTCACTCACTAATCCATCATCACGAGCGCGTGATAGGAGACCGGTGACAAACTTAAAAAACGCAAAAAAGCAGTTTGGCGTTACACAAACAAAATCAATTGCGGGCGAAGACTGCTAAAAATAGCTGCGTTTACAAAATGACCACAGCGTTGTATTGACCGGGAAGCAACCAATCTAATACATCTTGTTAACATCACGAGTCAAATTAAAGATCAAATGTAAAGAAAACTTCCACGATTTTCATCCAAAACTTTTTGCATTGTCCATAATCCAATGTTTACT
>NMRA01000690.1:68364-83634 GCA_002633005.1 Phoronis australis
GGGAGAAAAACGCTTGTTTTCAGAATTTTACGAGGAATTTGTTGATGAATCTTTTACATGTTATTGAAAAAGGCGAAAATACAAACGCGCGAGTCATATTTCTTCAGGCAGCCCTTAGCGGCTTCACGGGCAATAAAATGTAATCGACCGAATAGTTTCGTCGACCACAGATTTACCCTGTGGTTTTTCCGCTTGATCCCAGACCGCCCCGACTTGCTCCAGCATCCATCTCGGGGCGGTCTCTCACGAGGGTTTAGCGTTATGACGTCTCGACTAACTCACGATCGACTCCATCGGCGGAAAGACTTCGCTCCCGTCAAAATTAGTTTGTCGTATTCATAATTGTGTATTTTCTTACTACAGTCGCCCAATTTTGTTTACATTTTTCGTCACAATATACTATTGTTCACGCCATGTACATATTGTACCGTTCTACAGCCGTGTACATTTTTTATAGTTGAAAAAAGGATTTGTCTTTTTATCGTCGGACACTCCGGCCGCCGACAAGCAACCTTATCTAGTGGCGGTAAGCCCTAGCTGGGCTTCAGTTATCATGAGCTTCTCTTCCCATTTGGCGAAGTGGGCAAAAAGGTCCGCCTCAGAGGAAACAAAAAGTCCGAAAAAGCAGAAAAAGAGACGAGTTCACTACTTAGAAAGGCAATGAACTACCAAAATCGGGCAAAGAGGCAGAATTCGATCATTGCTCTGTGACGTAGCCTACCCCGTATGTTTTAGTAAAAGGGGCGTCCACATTCTCAAAAATTCGAGCCCCCCCCATTTTTAGGCTGGGTGAGTGCATGGTACATGTAATTCTTCTCATGTCTTTATTCCCTTGTGTTGGAGATTGATGATCTCCATGATGTATTATAAATTGCATAAGAAATTGTTGTATAAGAATTGCATTAGAAATAGTTGTATAAGAGATAATTAATGGAATGCTGTATTCTTGGAATGCAGTTTTGCTGTATCTTGCCTTATATGGGCACGCACTCATTTGTGTACTGTATGATGTATATAAATGCGATCATATAGAATAAAACAGTCTGATAGATGGTTCCTTGTACAGAAACATGGTGTTCTTTTATTAATTGGCATATCATCCTGACCATAAGTCCAGTTCGAGCGCAATGTCTCACAAATCATCAACATCCCTTTCCCGTAAATTGATTTTGTTGTTCAGCTGGCACTGCATGTCTTCGCCTACTTAGTTTGTTCATGTACCGGCGAACCGATTCGTGGACGGTCTCGCCCCCTGGTGACTAGACTTGAGCACCAAGATCGTTCGCAGACGAAATTCCTCCATTTCCGTGTGAAATTGTTAAATATCCTACTATATATGTATAAATAAACTATGTCCAGTCGTACAGAAAATGAAGTATTGTATCTAATAATAAAATTTTCGTTAGGGTCGCAGTGTTGACAATAGTCGAAGGACTTTTTCTTACTACATTTCATATTTACTTCCGGACAAATTGAACATGCGTTCTTGTGCAGGCACGGGTGGTACAGCGTAAGCAATTTTCAATCAAAGCGTCCACTTGAGATTATTTGCCATTGTTTCTGACACAAAGGCGATCAGATGTAGGTAAACCATCACTGTTTGAGCTGAATTTTTTGTTACGTTTCTGACATTTTGTTTAGCGTCGGTATCGGACTGGGTCCATAAATTTAACGGCTAAAGTTGTTTTCACAGGTCCGATTCATTTTACTTTCTTTAGTCCAGGTATTTGACTGATTCATGTTTGGAAATGGTGTAGACAGAATTCGTGCTCTTTGACCGTCGTGTTTGTCACGAAGGCAAAGAACCACTCTGTTCGAAAGTTTTCGTTTTCTCTGCTGACTTAAAGTCCTTCTCTCACGCGTTGTTAACCCTTATTACATGGTTAGAGGATGTTATATGGATCCAAGAATTACCTACCCCATAACTAATACACGATCCGTACTCGAAAAAAAATTAAATGAACGCGCCACTCACGATTCGCACCCGAAGAACCACCGCCATTTTGAACTTGCCGCGAACCCGCAAGTACAATTCATTCAGGAACCCCGGCTAAGAAAATGCCGTCAGTGTGAGTGCCTGTTACCAGCCTGCAAACGGGGATAAAATAATCGACAGCGTGCCTTAATTTTAATAAAATCAAAATATGGACAATTTGTTCAAATTTGCCGAAGAAATGTGGCGAATAAATTTTGACAGAAATTATTTTGCCAGACTCGGGACCGCAGCCTATCGGACCCGGTGCCGATCGAGACCAGACACTGGCGAACGGTAAACGCATGCAGTTGCAAGCTGTTTTGTCGTAGTAAAATGGTCAAATCATAAATGCTGCATATATTCAAGGGTAGTTTCAGACACTTGCATGAAATTACGGGATGGTTAGTACATCTTATATTTTTGCACAAAAAAACACGAAAATTGAACAAAGTTTCTGTTGTGTAGCAACGTTTGTCAAAATGTATCAACGTTAAATCTTCACAAATTACAAAGTAGCTGATTAAACATGCCTTTCAGTTCAGCAAAAGTCGTCTTGTTGTCGGCTGGTGCCGCCAGAAATGGGACGAAGTTCAACGGGAATTGTGAGCACATTTATCACTTAATGAGCAACAACTGCGAGGCTGAAATTTGTGTGAACACTGTTAAATCGTGCAGAATAGTAAGTAAAGATATGTCTAACTAAGTTTCACCATAATTTGTTGGCGAAAACAATTTACACAAATTTTTGAACTCGTAACTTATCCCACTGTCCTCCAATGGCGACGCGATCCAAACAAAGTGACCCAAATTTCGCCACAAAACTTGCAATAACTGCACACTGCTTATCCCGATTTTGATACATTTTCGATTTTTACTGAGTAGAATGCAATACCTTTCCGATGATAGCAAAGTACTTTTTCAAAACGAGAAAGAAATAAAACCAAAAAAATTGGTTCGACTCATATTGGTTCCTAGGTTCGACCGGCCTACGTAAGGAACTAAACACCAATGCTATTTTAACATACTAAGTACGCGTAACATTGCAAAAAAATCAACGACCACTAACTACAAACTATACATACAGTACATATGCAAACGAATCACGAGATATTACTAATAAAACAAAATAATGAAGCGATAGCACATTCAGTTACAAGGAAAAAATGGTGGTGTGGACAAGTTCCTGAACTGATGAGCCGGAAATGTGGGTACGGAGATAACCGATGACAACCGGTAATCATACGCTCAGAGAGAAGGGTCAGATACTGTTCAAAAATCGCTTTTGGGTAGAAAGGCGAAAAGAATATAAAGAAAGGGTGTCTAAAATAAGATTTTATGTAGTAAGTATTTTCGGATACTGGAACCACATGGGCAGTTTGAGAGAAGGACTTTAACTGTGGGCTTACATCTTCGCTGCTGATTAATTTAGGCCAAAGTTTGGTCGCTATACTCCAATCTTCAGGGCTTGGAATTTTCCGCGGAAACGCGGATTTCCGCTTTTTTTGAAATGTGCTTTCCGCTTTTTTTTATATTATTTTACGTGTAAAAAAATTGGATTTGATATGAAATTTCCGCGGCAAATTCCTTTCTTACCGCGGCGTTGCAGACGACGTTCACCTCGGAAAGCGGAAGTTGCTCTTTATATTTCGGAGGAACGTAAATTGTCAACATTGCCGGGGCACCTGGGTAAAGCGTGGTGTGATTTTCAATGGCGGCTCATGTTATTGTTAAGCGCGGCGACAAATACTACCGCTCTGCAGCCAAAATTGTGCGGGTTGGGAGTGGACGGGCGAGCGAAAAGGACGCAGACGCATGCTACTGATGGTGGTAACGTTTTTTTTTTTAGTCCCCGATTTTTGTCTCGGAAAGGTTTTCATTGACCATTTCAAAGGCTGGTTATCGGGCATGATTTGGGCCGTAAAAGTTTCCGCGTTTTTTGTCATTGGTCATTCCAAGCCCTGAATCTTATTGGGTGTTTCTTGTGCATTTCTCACTGATACAATCCAACTCCATTAAGGTACACACTGAATATTAAAATTTCTGAATCCTCTCACCATGCACAGCAGGCGTCCTCAGCTTCTGATCGTCCCCAATACATTATATACGTATACACAACAAGGTATGACACAGGAGCTTTACTTCAGCCATCCATATCAAACACAAAACTCAATAAATTTACACAAAACAGGGTTTCGACAAACCATTAGCAATTGTTCTTTCATCTAATACTGCAGCGAGATCGCAAAAAATTTGCGGTTAAATCCCAAAAATGTTCCTAAAAAGCACACGCATTACCGTGACTAGAGAATTCAGAAAATAGTAGTATCAAGTATGTAAGGTAATAGAGTCGGACTGTAAACAATAACCCGAATAGCAGTGGTTGATTTTGGTGCGTTTCTCATGCAGCACTCGATGCTTAGCTAAACGCAAGTCAATATCTGAGCTTTGTTATTCAACGTATTTTCTCCTTGCACTTATCTATTTCCCCCCTTAAATCTAGGAACGTTCATTTCCTAATTTGATTATCTTCACACCAACGAACGAACATAGTACGCAGACGAACGCATAGGATGATGGTGCGAATTTAGCGGATCGTGCCAGATTTTTGCTGAATAGTTCTAACTTCTGTCTGTTTACTTCCTGTTATAATTTACATGTGGTGGCTATTGCGATGAATTCACAAAATAAACGGAACAATTGTGAATCAAAGGTAATAAATCTTGGAAAACTGTTAATAGTTTAAAATAGGTTTTAAGGCTGACTGCTTTTCTGTGTTACTCTTCGAAATGGGTAACAAATACTGTACCACTACACAGATATGCATTATTCTAAACACCCAGAAAAATGTTTTAAGTCTTTTGGATTTTTTTGAAGCACCTGAAGCAATCATAACCTGAAACTCTTTCCAAAGTAAGGACATTTTGACATAAGTTTTCTGTAGAATAGCTTTAAGTTTATAACGTTTGAATTTACGTATAAAACATTTATATTTCATTTTTTATTGACATTTTACATTTTTGAAGTTTGGCAAAGTGCATCGTATTGTCTATAATACAACTGGCCATACCCCATTGAAACTGGATAAAAGCCAAGTGGTCAGTTGTCGAAAGCCTAATCCGCGACCCCCCTCAAGCGGCAGGCTGGGGTGGTCATGTATTTATGGTGTACAGCAGCTTGTAAATAATCTCTTCAATTATCTTTTCAATTCCGCAACTTGTCATAGTGAGTTGAATTTAAAGAAAGGCCCAGTGACACCTATGCCAAATTCACTACCTGCTCACTGGAGGCGCAGTCTGGCATAAAAATCATGGATTGTTAATTGCTTGGATAGTTAGCTTTTGCGTTTGTTCAGTGGTCTTTTCTGCGAAGCCTAATTAGCACCGACACCACTGCGCAGGGGTTTACACAACGGTCGTCTTTTGGGCAACCAGAATCGGCCGAGATATCTGGTGAAACTTGTAAGGTTTGTGTTCCGTGGACTATTTGCTCGTCTGCTGGCTTGACTTAGCGTAACTTCCTCACCCTTGTTGTTAAGCAGTTTTCAAAGATGTGCTGTTTATTGCTTCCGTGATAGGATCCATAGTGATGTATGCAGCATTTTCCTGAAGCTTCGCTGTTGTCATTTTTAATTAGTGGTAAGAAATAAAACAAAAAACATAGTTCATTGTTTTATTTCTTGATTGCCTTCCAGTATCCATTCTTGAGAACGGCATCACAAAATTTCCGACATACACTGGGCACCATTTGGCGCTATTAAAACACTTTCTGGACTTTTTATATAGATCCCAAAATTTTGGAAGATGGTTATTAGTATAGTACGAACAATGTTTTCGCATATTCAGTTTCAGATGTCATACTTGGAACAAAGCTTCATTGAAAGTCATGACTTTTTTATTTAAAATCTTGATTACCAGTCCGTACCTGAAACAGTGTTGGAAAACCGAAAATTTTGTTTAATATTTCAGAATGACTGACATTGAAGAGAAGAAGAAAAGGAGGAGTTTGGCAAGAGCCACGCCAGAAGGAGATAGCTCCAAAAAGAAGAAGTCTGTTGCGAAGCTCAGCAAACTCGCCAGAACTCCAAAACAGGTTGTTTTTACATGTCAACGTGTTTGAATGTCCAAGTCACTGATTCTGACCTGGACAGCTTACACAATTTTTTTTCCCAGTACAGCATACGGTGTTGTCGGCTTGTGATGTTTTTTCCCGTTATTCAACTAAAATTGAAGTTTAGAGATTCTTTCTGTGTTGCTAGTATGGTATATATGTTTTTGTAGAGCTACAGACGATTCCATTATGGAAACTGTCGAATTCCTGGGGAGCGCCATGTTGAGGTCACGCCATTACAGGCATGTCAGACTAAACACTGGAGTCAGTACAGTCTGTCTGTAAAACAAGCCTTCTGTGCTGGTGTGCATGCTTGTGTTTTGTATTTGGTAACAGTTCAGCTGATTTGAAATCATTGATAGGGGGTGAAACCTATATAGCCAATACAAATCGCACAATACTGCAAAATATATTGTTGCCATTACACTAAATGGGTACATCATGTACATATCTAAAGCATTTGCGGGTAGGTGTAGTGACAAATACATTGTAGAGAAATGGAATACCTTTTACCCAATAACAAAGTTATGGCAGATAGAGGTTTTACTATTGATGACCTACTCTTTCCAAGACGAATTATGTTAAACATACCAGCTTTCACCAAAGGTAAGTCACAGCTTAGTCAATAAGATCTGACAAAAAATATGGTGCATTTCCGCGGTAAGAATCCACGTGGAGCGAGCAATACTGTTTTCAAAATTTTGAATACCATTATGCCAGTGTCAAACACAAAACCAGTGGATAAAAAGTACTCGATTGTCTGTGGTGGGCTGACCGGATCAGAGATCAAAATTTGGAAGACATGGACTAACTTACAGTCTTTTGCCCATTCCAAGTGGTTACATGTACTGTTTTCTTTGGGGAAAATTGGTATACAATTTGAGAAATTGCAATTTATACCACAGGTGTATTTGAAGCAAAGCATGCATGTAACATAATATATGATTCAAAGAATGCAAGCTTGGAAAAACATACAATGTACTTCAAGCAATGAAGTCAGTAAATGCTTTGCAAAAGTCAATTCTCTGAGCCTCAACTTCGCCCACGAGGCGTTCAATAAATTTCTGAAGGTAAATTGTACGCTACCGTGCAGCGGTTTGCTCAATAAAGCTTTCATAGGATGGCACATCTACGATAACAAAGTCATTGTCAGTTCTGTACAAAACTAGTTTTGCTTATGGTTGTTGATACCATTTTTTCAATAGACTTCTTTGTATGGGTATCACCAGGACAGTAATGCTATGCAACTGAACTGAGTGACTCATAAAAACAATCTTAAGAACAATTAGGGAAATCATAAGAAATTCATCACAATGTTGCCACATTAGGGAATAGTTATTTGGCTCTGGGATGTTTCTGTGAGTACTGTGCCATCCTGTTTAGGACATGTGTGGATAGATTCCAGGAGACAGTTAGACCTCAAGAAAGTAAACAAATCAAAACAGTACATGATGTGCGCTGGAACAGATCCATTTGAAATAACCCAAGTTAGAATAATAAACAAACAACAAATTCATGTCATATCACGTATTTAATAAAACACTGATCTTATATAACCCAGGAATACGACTTTGATTTGCTCACTAACATACTGAACAACTGTTCTGTTTTTGTTTATGACATTCCTGTAATGGCGGACTTTGGTATGCGAAGTCTGTTGCTGTTTTGTAAACTATATTACGAAGTTGAACGATCTCTGACTATTGAACAACATTTGGTGAAGCTTTGATTGAAGAGTAGTCAGCCTTTGTAAAATTGAATTTTTACTGGTTTGGCAAATTGTTTTTGCACGAATTGACGAAGAAATTACCATGTTGGTAGGCTGCTTCGCATGCAACTATTTTTCAAGAAACATTTTTTAATTTGTTTTAAAGTGTTTGCCACCAAAGTGAAATTGATCGTATTTTTTCTGTAAACATTTTACTAGTGAGTGCATGGTCAATGTACAGGGCAAGACAAAAGTAATCAAACAATACAGCTACATTTACTGTACACGACGAAAGTAATCAAACAAAGTCAATTACCCATCATGGCAGCTGATTCTGTTTAGAGCAAATATGACTGGTAATGACTGCAAGGAGGGTAAAATTCTAATTACAGACTAGCTTAGTCACCTTACTAACTAATTACAAACTAGCTTAGTCACCTTACTAATTACAGACTAGCTTAGTCACCTTAATACTAATTACAGACTAGCTTAATCACCTTACTAATTACAGACTAGCTTAGTCACCTTACTAACTAATTACAGACTAGCTTAGTCACCTTACTAATTACAGACTAGCTTAGTCACCTTACTAACTAATTACAGACTAGCTTAGTCACCTTACTTACTAATTACAGACTAGCTTAGTCACCTTAGTAACTAATTACAGACTAGCTTAGTCACCTTAGTAACTAATTACAGACTAGATTAGTCACCTTACTAACTTTCCCTTCGTTCTTGGTCATCAGAAAAGACTACTCTCACTGACAATGAAATCAGCTTTCATCCAACCCTCTTGACTTGTATATCCGGATCATTTTGCCAGAATACTTTTGTTTTGTACTGTCCTATTCGGGTCCTGTAACGAGTCTCTGACAACTTTATGTATCTTTGTGGGTGTGTTCAGTGAATAAGGTATGTTACGTGGTATCCATCTCACTCATTTTGATCAGTGTCTGAATTGCATCCGTGTTCTTTTAAGAATGTGAAAAAGCTTAACATCAGTGACGTCTCCACATCGACTAGCAGCTCCCTCAAGAGGCGCCTGGACACAGATTCATCCAATCACAAGTCAAAGAAACCAAAGTCATCGCCGTCTGCCACCCAGTCATCGTCTGCTGCTTCCCTAGTCTCAATAAAGAAGGTACAAGTCAAAGTGGTAAATTAGTTCTCTTGGCTGGTAGAGCACATGAATTAGACAGTTCTGGCGACTCCATGAGTTTATCACAAACTGACCACCAGATGGCACTGGTCATGGAAAGGAGTTGAATAGATTTCCTGCTGGTTCTCAAGGGATTGTGTTGTCGGTATGAGGGGAATTAACCCTTATCCTGCTCTAGGCGAGGTGAGCCGACATGCCAATTATCCTATTACAATGCGTTGGGTGTACTCAATCGACTATAATAAGTTACAGCTGGGCTGCGCTAGGAGAGTGCACTCACCCCAGGAGACTTGTGATTTTCATTCAGAAATTGTAAGAGCCCTGGAATGTTGTTTAGATATGTGACCATGAGCATTCCATACTTCACAGTTTCCTCTACAGTTCTCCAATTTAAACCATATGGCTGTGATTACTAGTTTGGGAGATATTGGCAGGTTTATGTAAGTGTAGACACATAGTTTCATTATATGGTTGGAGCCATACGGGAGAGGATGACAGTGGATCAGTTTGCTTTCACCAAGGCTATGAGAAAGACTTACACATGGTGAAAATCTCCATTGAATTCTGCACAAGTTTTACATTGACTTCGTTTCTGTTAATTTAATATTTTCCCTTCAAATTTCCAATTTAAATTTGTTAGGTCATTTGTCTGGGTGACCTCCACAACAGCTTAGTGTACAGCAGTAGTGGTGACCTACTTAGCTCAGCACACATGGAAAGTAGTCTGAATAGAGGCTCAGCAGGATAAGGGTTAAGGAAGCGATCAAAGTCATGCTTTATATGGCTTCTGCCAGTTTTACAACACTTCATTTCAATTGGTTACACTTTGCATTGGTAATACACAAGTGAACTATGGTAGTCTTTCTAATATTCTGTGCATTGTATTAATCGGTACATTAAGTGTCGAATGGACAATATTTTTTAACGTAACCAAAACGTGTATGTGCTTCCTGGATTGCAGGAATTATTTGTACATAATTTAAAGCAGTAATGAACTCACAGTGCTTTCAAGAAGTGAGGTTTGGATTACAACCGCTTACTGCTTTAAAGTTGGTCTCAACTTGTTCCTCAGTCAGATGACTAGTGATCTCTGGGTTTGCAAAGAACTGACCATTCGTTCTTCCTTGAGTTTATGCTCAGAGCATAAAGTGACACGTCGTGACAAGCCAAATTATAGAACCTGTTCTCGAGCAACAACGAAGTATCAATTCTTGAGCCCTGAAATTGCCTCCAGTTCGACATCGGGTTTATTGCCACTGACAGCTGTCTCACAATTTCTTGTCCAGGGGGAGTCTGCCTGAGGTTTGAAAGATCTCGTGTTGATTAAAAGACCTTACTTCATGCAACATATCCCACTTCCCTTGCTCAGTTGGGAAACACCCATGGGGCATTTTGTGTTCAAAATGATAGGGTATTCCCTGTTTCCTAAAATCACCTTTACAATGTGAATATTGTGTTCATGATTACTGTTTTCAGCCTGCCCCCAAGACAGACGTAGAATTTGAGAAGGCTGTTGCTGCAGCACGTGGCACACCAGATGGCGATATACAGCTGGCAGGCAATGACGAGGCAAACGGCAAGAAAGACTCACAAAAAGACAAGACACCCGAGGCTAAGAAGCCCAAGAAAAAAGTGGTATGGATATTTTTGTAAAGACTTAAAAGCATTGATCTTATATGCGCAATAACTGTAAATGTTTTTTTAAAGTGAACTCTAGATACTGCAAAATGCAAAAATTAATTGTATTCAAAGGTATAATATGTTAATACTTCCAAGTATAGAGGTATTGGCATTCAGTACTGATCTTTTTCCCACATCTGTTCAGATAAATAAATTGGCGAGTAAAACACTGAAGAAACTAAAGGGCAAAGCTACGGTCGGAGCAAAAGGACTCAAATCTGCAAAAGGTTAGTAGTAGGACAATCTTTTTGATGGAGGCTAGGCATTGCCTACAATCTTTTTGATAGAGGCTAGGCATTGCCTAGTATCCCAATATGTAAATACATTGCCTAGTGGTTTGTAGTCAGACTGTGTGACCTTGAATTTGTGTATAATCTCACTGAAACAGTCTGTGGCGAAATTAGTGATGAAAAGCACGTAACTAAATTTTTATAAATTTTTTTGTGTGCTGAAGCAAAGTAGAAAAACGTGCACGGAGCAGGAGTTGGTTGATCTTGCTTTCTCCACGTAGTACGTTGTGATTGTTTTGTAATCGGGTGTTGGCAAAATGTGTATTGTATAATTTTCATCACCATCTGCTTCCCTCAACAAGATGACTAATAACCCATCCTAACACCCCAGGTGGCCAGTGTGCTTTGTCACTGTTAGTTTTACTGAAGGTTTTTCATGTGTCAGGATCCATATTCTGAGGTTGCTATTGTTTGTATTTCTAATGTTTAATGATTTCTGATCTTTTGGCAGACTGTCGTGCATATTTTGATTTTAAAGCATGGGATATTCTTTCATTCATTCCACCCGAGCTCTGTTAAATACTGAACGTCTGTGCACTGCATAACATATACTATGTTGGAATTAATACTTTGGTACCTCGGACTGTCCAAACAACTCTTTGTAAAGTGTTAAACTCAAGTCTAATAACCTACTTATCATTTCTAATTTCAGACGAGAAACAGCATGAACTTTTACAGATGAAGAAAAAGGAACGTAAAAAACAGAGAAAACAACAGAATAAGAACTACGAGTTAATCAATGACAGCAAGAAGATATGGGAGGAGCTTAGAAGGTAGGGGAAGCAGTTTTGATCTGTCAATTTTGGGAGGAGCTTAGAAGGTGTGGGAGGCAATCTTGATCTGTCTATATGGGAGGAGCTTAGAAGGTGGGGGAGGCAATCTTGATCTGTCTATATGGGAGGAGCTTAGAAGGTGGGTAATCACTCAGTTTTTTTTTTCGCTTTAAAGTTGGAGTGGCTAGAAACCTGCCAGCTGTCACATCAAATAAATTTTGATGTAGGTCACTTTCCCTTTCATAAAACTTGTCTCAAATAATTATTTCTTGGTAGAATTAGAATGATTAGAAGTGATTTTGGGCTTGAAATGAACTGACAGTGCTGTATTGCTTGAAACTAGATTTGGCTCGACACGTCATTTCACTTTATTTGCTGAGCATAGTCTTTAGCTATAGTGAGCTGCCATTTTTCCAAACCCAGAAACCCATTGAGAAACATGTTGAAATCAGATATATAAATTAAATTTAAGTGGTGTCAAAAGCTGAATGCGGGTTTGTGTCCTCTGTAGTTTGGTCCCATTTGCAAACAAAAGATTTTCTATGTGTAGACCAGGCTTTAACAACAGTGCATTTCACAACTATAGCGAATTCAGTTTCTCCTAAATGACAATTGGTAGGTGACTGGTTTCTGTGAATGTTATGTGCTCTGACCTGAGTGTGACATAAGGTTCAGAAGACTGTTAGATGTGGTACCGTTAGTCTCAGTCTTGTCTTTGCACGTCTCAAATGCTCTCAACAGTGGTTGAACCGTGAAAAGTGGCCTTGTCAAACAATCGCATTCCTCTCCCCTTTTAACAGACACAATGTGAAACCGGAACGGAAAGAAGCCCTTTGTAAGCAGCTGCATTCCCTGGTGCGGGGCAAGGCCATGGCACTGATCTATACCCATGATGCAACGCGGGCCATTCAGTGTCTGATCAAATATGGCAATCAGGAGCAGCGTCAGGCCATCTTCGAAGAGGTCAAAGGTGACTTGCATTTTATTTTGTGGTCTCTTCTCAGGTTGATTCATCAGAATATTTTCCATTTCCAAATTAAGTTACTAGATACTGACATTTTGTAGTGGCAGCATTGAGTAAATTTTTTTATTGGGTTACATGTGCAGTAATATTAATGAAATCTCAAAGTGATGCTAACTATAATAAATAATTCCTGATTTATCGATCACTTTGATTGTCAACTGTCCGTTTTGACTTGTTCAATAGACTCCATTGTGGAAATGATGAAGTCGCCGTACGCCCACTTCTGCGTGAAGAAGCTCATCAAATACGGGTGAGTCCTACATGACAACAAAGTTTTACAATTACCACCAAATTGGTTTCAAAACTGCTTAAATTTCAATTCTGTGTTTGAACGAGCATTGCCCTACTTGTCTTTTGCTTCTTGAATTTGCGTAGTGGAGTGGTTGGGGTGTGAATGTGTTGAGCACGCTCATGGAAAACTGTGCTCAACACTGACAAGTTTACCCTGGTTAAAAATTATTTACCTGGTCCTTATATGACACCTACAGTAGTTTTCAAAGTGTTACAAAGTATTAGTACACAATACTGCTACTAAATATCCGTTTCTTTTTTTGCTAGAGTCTGTTTCAATTCCATCTATACATGTATCTTTACAAAATCTCATGGATGTTACTGCATGCACGTTAACGAAATCGGGTCAACTTACTGGCAAGTCCATTTGTTGGTAAACATTTAGCAGCTAGGTGAAATTACATTCATTAAACTCTGACAGAAGTTCAATAAAAATGCTTAGCCTATTTCATTGCGACAAAAGTTTTAAATTGCCTAGTTCTGAGAAGTTTATCACAACATTTTAACGTCTTCCGTTCCAGTACACAAGGTGTCTCTAAAATGTGCTATAAATACTTCAGTGCAATGCTGAAAGTTAAAATTCAGTTCATGTGAATAAGGTCCTACTATAGGGTTATGCCTTGCTGTGAAAATAAACGCGCCATCCATCACATGCTCTGTATGCATGCTAGTAGCCTAGAAGTGACATAGTTTTTGAAAATTAAAACTTGTCTTGCAGTGCTGCTTGTGTATGCACAGTTAATTTCCTTTTATATAATCCTCCTCCCATGTTACGTGCCTTCAACATATAGTGCATGACAACAAATGGAAACATTCTTAAGAAGACAGGCAGACTTGAAAACTTCCTTCACGAAGAACCGTAACGGGGCTCTCGTGCTTTAGCTCTGGTGTTTTGTGCAGTGGGCCCAACCATGAGGCCTACGCACGTCTGATGCACCGCAAATGACATCCGGCCTCCTGCACTGTTTTTTTTTTAATGTACAACGCATATATTGGTTTGAAGCTTAATTTTTTTATCCCCTTTTTATCAATTTAAACCACTAGTCTCGTTCCCTTGACAATAAACAACGCAATTATTGTCGTTTGACATGCTAGTACATTTTTGGGACACCCTGTTATTTCTTGTTAGTTTTTGCCGCAATTGCATTCCATTGTTTGGTCGAGCAAATGTCTTATGAATATGGAAACTCGGTAACTATTTATGAAAATCTTGTAAATTGTATCAAATTTTCATTCATTTGTTTTGAGTTTTGTTTAAAGTGCAGAGTATAGTGTAAGTTTCAGTAGTAACCAGTTCCTTATACAGCAACGAGATAATGAGCTATGTCTTGTTGCTAGATGGCGCTAGGGTAGTTATTGTACAGTGCACTACATTCTTGTGTGCATTAATGCAGTGGGATACTTTCCTGCATGTTTTGTCAAATTGTTGTGTGCAGTAAGAAAGTCAGACGATCCACACAAAAATATCCACCACCTCAAAACGTCAGTGAATGAAGGAAGCTGCGTTTTGTTCTTGTCAACTCAGTCTGTTTCGCACTGCAGAATTAGAAACAGGGTCAAGTAAAAGACGCTTTGTGCTCGCATGACGCCGAAGAGATGTGTAGATTAGTTGTCCTATCAAAGATGTAGAACTACATGTTCCTAACTATGCTAATGTATAGCAGGAACTAAACGACAAAGCCATTTTAACTTAATCTGCACTACACAAAATGTTTTATTCATTGACAACTTGTAAAAGTGAAAACAAAAAAATCTGCAAGTTGGTGACCTTTGCACTAACGACGTACCTCTTGGGCTCACACAGCTCGCGTCGTGCAGTGTTTATTCCATATCACAATACTTACTGGACACAGTTCAGTGATTTGCGTTGGATCATTTTCACCACAAAACTCGTTCTCAAAGATCATTTGGCAGTTTTCAACCTACTTCGTATTCACGGCATCGCCAAATGTTGTGCTTTTAACTAATTTGGCTTAGCAATCACAGAGATAAGGAATTAGCGTGCAAGTTCCATTTTAATTCGTGATGAGTATCTTTGTGTTTTGTGATTTCCTTCCGCCTCTGTTGTATGGTAATCTTTTGCAGGACAAAACCTCAGAAGAATTTTATCATCAAGTCACTTTATGGAAATGTAAGGAGGCTTATTAGACACAAGGTGAGAAATCTTGGCTTATTTTGTTTCCCTCCAGTAAGTTTATCTCGCAATATACAGTGCAGATAAAATACCATTCTCCTGTTGTGACATCTAATTCTGTTATTGGCA
>NMRA01000690.1:84142-104922 GCA_002633005.1 Phoronis australis
TTTTTTCAAATGTGCTTTCCGCTTTTTTTATAATATTTCCGCGTAAAAAAATCGGATTTGATATAAAATTTCCGCGGCAAATTCCTTTCTTACCGCGGCGTTGCAGACGACGTTCACCTCGAAAAGCGGAAGTTGCTCTTTATGTTTCGGAGGAACGTAAATTGTCAACATTGCCGGGGCATCTGGGACAGCGTGGTGGGATTTTCAATGGCGTCTCGTGTTATTGTTAAGCGCGGCGACAAATACTACCGCTCTGCAGCCAAAAATGTGTGGGTTGGGAGTGGACGTGCGAGCTAAAAGGACGCAGACGCATGCTACTGATGGTGGTAACGTTTTTTTGTCCCGATTTTTGTCGAGGACAGGTTCACATCGACCATTCAAGGCTAGTTATCGGGCATGATTTGGGCCGTAAAAGTTTCCGCGTTTTTTGTCATTGGTCATTCCAAGCCCTGGATGTTGCTGCATGCACGTTAACGAAATCGGGTCAACTTACTGCGCAAGTCCATTTGTTGGTAAACATTTAGCAGCTAGGTGAAATTACATTCATGAAACTCTGACAGAAGTTCAATAAAAATGCTTAGCCTATTTCATTGCGACAAAAGTTCTGAGAAGTTTATCTGACAACAGTTTAATGGCTTCCGTTCCAGTACGCAAGGTGTCTCTAAAATGTGCTAATGCTTCAGTACAATGCTGAAAGTTAGAATTCAGTTCATGTGAATCGGGTTCTACTGTAGGGTTACGCCTTGCTGTGAAAATAAACGCGCTATCCATCACATGCTCTGTCTGCATGGTAGTAGCCTAGAAATGACGTAGTTTTTTGAAAATTTAAACTTGTCTTGCAGTGCTGCTTGTATCTGCACAGTTAATTTCCTTTTATATAATCTTCCTCCCATGTTACATGCCTTCAACATATAGTGAATGGCAACAAATTGAAACATCTGTCTGTTTTCTTAAAGAAGATGGGTAGACTTGAAAACTTCCTTCACTAAGAACCACAACGGGGCTCTCGTGCTTTAGCTCTGGTGTTTTGTGCAATGGGCCCAACCATGAGGCCTGATGCACTGCAAATGACATCCGGCCTCCTGCACTGTTTTTTTTTTTAATGTACAACACATATATATTGGTTTGAAGCCTAATTTTTTTATCCCCTTTTTATAAATTTAAACCAATAAATCTTATTCCCTTGACAATAAACAATGCAATTATTGTCGTTTGACATGCTAGTACATTTTTGGGACACCCTGTTATTTCTTGTTAGTTTTTGCCGCAATTGCATTCCATTGTTTGGTCAAGCAAATGTCTTATGAATATGGAAACTTGGTAACTATTTATGAAAATCGTGTAAATTGTATCAAATTTTCATTCATTTGTTTTGAGTTTTATTTAAAGTGCAGAGTATGTTTCAGTAGTAACCAGTTTCTTAAAAACAGTAGCAACGAGATAATGAGCTATGTCTTGTTGCTAGATGGCGCTAGGGTAGGCATTGTACAGTGCACTACATTCTTGTGTGCATTAATGCAGTGGGATACTTTCCTGCATGTTTTGTCAAATTGTTGTGTGCGGTGAGAAAGTCAGACGATTCACACAAAAATATTCACCACCTCAAAATGTCAGTGAATGAAGGAAGCTGCGTTTTGTTCTTGTCAACTCAGTCTGTTTCGCACTGCAGAATTAGAAACAGGGTCAAGTAAAAGACGCTTTGTGCTCGCACAACGCTGAAGAGTTGTGTGTAGATTAGTTGTCCTATAAAGATGTAGTTGCATGTTCTTAATTATGCTAATGTGTAGCAGGAACTAAACGACAACGCCATTTTAACATAATATGTACTAAACAAAGTGTTGTATTCATTGACAACTTGTAAAAGTGAAAACAAAAAAATCTGCAAATTGGTGACCTTTGCACTAACGACGTTCCTCTCGGGCTCACACAGCCCGCGTCGTGCAGTGTTTCTTCCCCATCACCACATCACAATACTTATTGGACGCAGTTCAGTGATTTGTGTCGGGTCATTTTCACCACAAAACTCATTCTCAAGGATCATTTGGCAGTTTTCAACCTACTTCATATTCACGTCATCGCCAAATGTTGTGCTTTTAACTAATTTGGCTTAGCAATCACAGAGATAAGGAATTAGCGTGCAAGTTCCACTTTAATTCATGATGAGTATCTGTGTGTTTTGTGATTCCTTACGCCTCTGTTGTATGGTAATCCTTTGCAGGACTAAACCTCAGAAGAATTTTATCATCAAGTCACTTTATGGAAATGTAAGGAGGCTTATTAGACACAAGGTGAGAAATCTTGGCTTATTTTGGTTCCCTCCAGTAAGTTTATCTCGCAATGTACAGTGCAGATAAAATACCATTCTCCTGTTGTGACATCTAATTCTGTTATTGGCAAAGATGACTGGTAATAAATATTAGGGCAGCAAAATTTTAATCAGAGAACGACTTTACCACGTTACTAACTGCCTGTTCATTTCTCTTCGTTATCGGTCATGTCAAGAGGCTACTCTGACCATGCTTTCAGTTTCGTTCAGTTGTCGTGACGGAGTATTCCGGGTCATTTTGTCTGAATATTTTTGGCTTCTACTGTATCTAAAGTAACCACTGACTGTCAGTTGGTGGCAGCATTACAGTGCACTGGCTTTGAAATGAACCAACTTCAATTATTCACTTGTAGTTCCTTTGAGAAGATACTGTATGTCACTAAACACCAACTGAGATTTCATCGTGGAATCTTTAGCTTGATATGTCTCAAGTGATAGCGTTCTTACGTTCTGTCATCTTCCTCATTTTCAGGTCGCGTCTAATGTGTTGGAGCTGGCCTACAATGATTACGCCAATGCACAACAGAGAGCATCGCTGGTTGAAGAATTTTACGGCCCATCTTTTGCATTGTTTAAGGTAAGCGTTTGCTGTGCACACCGCTAGTTTGTTTAACCTGCAGTCTGTTGAAAGAGCTGCTCAACTTTTCATGTGCCTATGCTCCTGGGGCACGTGAAAAGTCAGATGACTTAGCTAACACAAGTATTAAATTTAAGTCAATTTTAAGATAAAACTTTAATTTGTCTTACGTCGGTTCCAAGAAAGTGATCTTAACTTGGATGTAAGGTTTTGACTTTTGTTTTGAGTTCAACTAACTTATTGGATATGAAAGTTTCAAAGTTTGGAAGTTGAGAAAAACCTTAGACATACATCAAAAATGAACTTTAAGTCAGTTTCTTGGAATGGACCTCTGATAGACATATGATTATATTTCTCAGTTTCTTGAAGTTGCAGTAAAGCACCATCTGTGAAAGAAACTAACTGGTCTCCTCTTGGTTCCAACTCCTGAAGTGATTTATGTTTTAGAAAAAAACTGAGAGTATGTTATTACCCTCTGTGACAATCTGACTCGAGTTCTCAAGCCACAATGAATTGTCACTTCATCCCAAGCCCAGAATTCTCTTATAATCTGAATAAAGAACAAGTTTAGTTTTATAATGGTTATTTGGAGAGGGGAATTTTAGGACCGCGCCCCGATTCAATGGCCCATAAAAGTTTTCATTGGTGCCAATTGGCACCTTAGAATTGTGTTAACAATCGCATTGCCATCGCATCTTATTTTGTTGTGCTGTGGAAGTATTATTTATTGCATTCAGATTCTGACACAGCGATATAGAACAGCTGATCAAAAGTGATATTTGTGAGCACAACAACTAGGGCAGTAACAATTACAGGCCATGCAACTTACTGGGATTGCAGTTGAGCCATTACCACACTGTCTAAAATGACTCCAGAACTGGTATGAATCAAATGTTGTTGTTGTCGTTGTTGTTGAGCTGAAGACTGGAGACGGGCTTATGGCAGCTTTAAGATGCAGTTTCCACGCGTTTCCGTGCTTTTTGCAGACCAATGAGATCCGCCGACTAGATCAGATTATGAACTCTGAACCAGCCAAGAGAGACAGTGTTTTGAGCAACTTGAAGGAAGCTTTGGAACCACTGGCGGACAAGTGAGTACAGTGCAAGGAATAATCTTAGTTGATGTTCGAGGTAGTTCTGGTGTCTCTGTGCTACAACTGTGGTTCAAAGCACCCCCTACAGGAAATAGGAGGTGCTTGTTCCACTAACCTTCATCCCTTTGCATTAAAGTTGTCGGAAGGAAAGTTCCAAATTTAAACTTAGGTCCAACGCCTAAATACATTAAACAAGCACTGGCCAGTCTTGTCGCCTGCACCCGTCTGATGAAATTGTTAAACTTTGCCAACAGATGTAGCATTGGCTAACTGTATTTCCTGTGATTTCTCTTACAGGGCCGTTGTGAACCACTCCATTGTCCATCGGCTGTTTCTTGAATACTTCACCTACGCCAGCCAGTCACAGCGGACGGAGATGATCGAGGGTCTACGGGAGCTGCTTGTGCCCATGATTCACACCCGAGATGGCGCTCGCGTTGCCATGTATTGTCTCTGGTACGGCACAGCCAAGGTCCGTGACAGGTCAAGTTATAGTTACTGTAGTTTTTTAAAATATGTTGACAAATTTTAATGAAATTCATCTGGCTTTGTCGAAGTTAATTCCAAAACGCAGAAGGAAAGTAGACATAGAATAACGAAATTTGTTAAAATTAGACAAAGATTTTTGCTTCACCATTTTTGATAGCCCCTCATGCAAAAGTGGAACACTATAAGAACAATTCCTGTATCCATATTGGAGAATAATGCATAGAAGATGGTATCAGAAAGCTTCATATGAGTCTGAGCAGTTATTCCTGAATCGATGCATTTTCTTGTTAAAGTTCTGTACCACTGCTTTCTCCGACCACACAAAACTATCAAAAATTGCGGGCGTTCATAGCAATGGGAGTAGCACTTTAAAATTGGAGCAATTTGGGCGATTATTTCTGCCCAAATTTGACGAGGGTACGTACTATGTTCTTGAGTGTAGCAGCTGCGTTGTTTGAGTGGCCTGAAGTTGTCTTGTTTGTTGTATGAAGGACCGGAAGGTGATTATCAAGAGTATGAAGACTCACGTGGCGCGCATCTGTAAAGACGAACATGGCCACATGGTGTTGTTGGCACTGTTCGATGTTGTCGACGACACGAAGATCGTACAGAAGGCAGTTCTTGAGGTGGGTCTTACCTAGGGATGAGACGATACTGATTTTTATGCGACCACATATTTATATGTGGACGCATTATGCCGTCTTCTCCGTCCGGGCGACGTCCGTCTGGCGTCCGCTGCTCCAAAACCATTTCACATATGTTCATGAAATTTTGCACGTGTTCCTTTCATAGATGGGACGGCATGACCGAACTTTCAGATGGATCCAACTACCGGTGTGCCCCCTAGTGGCAATTTTATTTGTTTACGCTTACCTCTATTTCTTCAAAGGTCTTCAGCGTATTTTCATAAAATTTGGCAAGCAGGCATCTATTAGTGAGGTGATGCTATCCTCTTGTTTTCGGATAGATTTTATGTAATTTGTGCCAACTAGTGGCCATTTTTACTGTTTTCAAGTCTGTTTTAGGCGTCCACCCCTCTATCAACCAAACCGCTTTAAGGATGATTGTGAAAATTGGCATGTATGTTAACTTTGTACTATAAATTGGATGGCTGATGATGATTTTCCAACTTGGAGTACTGTGGCGCCTCCTAGTGGTATTGTTTTTGCGCCTATGGCTGTATCGCCTAAACTGTCTGCAGGATCTTTACTAAATGTAGTAAGTGCATTTATGTGATGTTGACAAAGGACGACGACTTTTGGACAGATTTGACTACTGGTGTGCCCCCTGGTGGAAATTTTATTTTTTTACGTTAACCTCTGTATCTTCAACGGTCCTCGACGTATTTTCAAAAGATTTGGCATACAGGCTTCTGTTAGTGTGGTGACGCTATCTTTCCGTTTTCAGATGGATTCGAATTAGTTTGCGCCACCTAGTGGCCATTTGTACCATTTTCGAGTTTTTTGGCGTCCACCCCTATATCAACCAAATCACTTTCAGGATAATTGTGAAAATTGGCATGTTTTTACTATGAAGTGGGCGGCTGACGATGATTTTCTGATGACTTCAGCTACTGTGGTGCCTCCTGGTGGCAGTTTCGTTTTTTTACACCCATGGCTGTATCCCCTAAACTGTCTGCAGGATCTTTACTAAATTTAACAGGTGTATTTATATGATGTTGATAAAGAACAACGATGACTTTCAGACGGATCTGACTACTGGTGTGCCCCCTGGTGGCAATTTTAGATTTTACGTTTACCTCTGTATATTTAAGGGTCCTCTATGGATTATCATAAAATTTTGAATTCAGACATCTATTGGTAAGATGACGCTATCCTCTTGTTTTTGGATGGATCTTTATTAAATTTAGTAAGTGTATTTATATGAAGCTAACAACAGACAATAACGACTTTCAGGCGGATCCAGTGAACACTGTGCCCCCTAGTGGCAATTTCATTTTATTCTGTTTTCCTTTGTTTTATGTTTTTGCGCCATCTAGTGGCCATTTTTATGACACAAAGAAACAACCCTAAGGCACACCGTTTGCGTTGCATTCGTGGGCACATTTCAAGGCTTCGCATTGCTCTTGTTAGGAATTTGGTTATTTTCCATTCGCTTATTGTTCGTCAGATAAATTAATTTTTTTCTCAAGTATATAAAGTAGTTAACTTGCTGCTCACTCCAATTTTAGTGACAAAATTGTTAAACATAGGGCTCTGAGCTGTTTCTTTGTTCAATATCTCAAGAATATTCCCCAAAAGATCTGTAACATTGTAAGACACCTAATGGCAAAAATTGGAACTAAGAGTGGAAATGAACTGGGCCTTGGCGTATCAGTAGGCGTAAGAGGTTGCGTCTTTAGATGCAAGAACTTGGGAACTAACAACAATTTTGTGTGCTCTATGGTTATGCATGTGCAGTAATCTTTCTCCATATCACAATAACATTGCACCATTGTAACAAAAAGCAATTTGTACCTCTGTTTCGTGAAAACTAGGTTAAGACTTGAGACAGAAATTTTGTCTTGAGCAAACATGCAAGGTGTCTCAAAATTCGCACGTAACTGTTACTGGGTTAATTTCTACAGATTGTTCAATGCTTCGATGCGCTCATAATTTCTTCTCTAAACCTTCATTCCTAAATTGACCTATCGCCAGGATTTTGAGTGATGGCTTAACTGACCAATCAGAACACAGCATTCTTGACACACCTTCGTTCCCAAGCCGCCATTTTACCCGACAAACAACACGTTGTCAGGTAAAACTTATTGTTTGTCGACTTTTCGCAAGGGCAAGCTTGGGATAGGTCATTTCTGAAGGAGGAGCGTAAGACCAAATTTCCGACTTAAGTTTCAAGTTACTTTTCATTAAACAGACCCCTGGGACCGGTCTCTAATCTTTGTACTCGAAACAAACTCGAAACTATTTTTAGCAATTTCACTGCTCCTTTTGTGCGAACTTAAGATAATTGGTTGTCAGACTGTGCTCGAATACATTATAGTTTATGCATAGGATTTTTTAGTTCAAGTTTGCCCTTGAATACCCTTATATTCATGCTACAAACTAGAGTAAAGAAATTTCGAGTTCAAACTCGAACTTATTGCTTTAATATTGGGTTTACAAACTGTGAACTAAGGACAATAAATTATCTACGTAAGTTATTGTGTACTCGAGCTTAGAATAATAGACACTTATCTTGATTTCGCCCACAAGTAGAGTAGAAAATGCCAAACCTAATTTCGAGTTCCATTTCGAGTAAAAAGATTGGAGACCGGGCCCTGATCTTCTCTTTCCTCGTGTGTAACAAGCTAGCCACTCTAGTACGGCCTCTCCTTAGCTACACTGGTATGACTTCTCTCTTGCCACACTTGTATGTCAACTTTTTCATGCAGTAGATGGCCTTTCGGTGTACTACAATGCATTTCAATTGAAAACCTGATGTCAGGTGGCAAATTTCTTGTAAATCTAGTTTTGTGACGTCTCATAATAGCAGTTACAAGCCATAATGTAAGTGCAAAACACATCCTTGGACTCAGTGAGGAGAAATTTGTCAGATTATCTGTGTACATGCCTATTTGTTGCTTGTTTGCAGCATTTGAAACGCAAGATGTATTTATATATTACTAGTATGTAATCAGTCACTAATAAGCCCATTGGGCTGGGTGCATTTTCAAATTCTGAATTAATTGTTTAAATTTAAGCATTTGTCACTTTTATACTACTGCCACCACCACCATCACTAGATTTCTGACCAACCTGAATATTATCTCATTTTCATTTTTAAGAGTTGGGTTTTCCAAAAATTAACTCTTGACTAACTAGTGAATAGTGTGAATTTGTGAAATTTTGTCTCCGCAGGAGATGATGAAATCTCTGCACGAAGTAGCGCTAGATGTGCACGGTCGCAAGGTGTTGCTCTACTTGCTGGTGCACAGAGACCCTCTACATTTCATGCCTGATGTAGTCAAGGTATTAAAGATGGGTGACGATAACCCCACCAGGTGAGCAATCAAGGAACAAAGTGAGCGGGCATGCTTCGCCAGTTTTTAACATAGGATGAAACTGCATTCACTATTGAGACAAAATGTCGTGGAATTACCCATCATGGCTACTTGACAGAAGCCAAAGTAGTGACGTGGCTAANACCCCCCCCCCCACCCCTCTAATAGTTATTACCAGCGATTTTTGCTTTCAACAGAATTGGCTGTCATGACAGGGAAAGGGTTTTTTCTGATTTTTTGTCTTGTGTACTGCACCTGCTGGTTAGTGCATCTTTCACTTAATTGCTCGTTGAATGTTTGGTGTTCTTGTTTTCCCAAAAGTTTTGCTGTGGCTAGTTGCGTGTTCAACCTGTAATGCAAATTTCCGTTAGGTATGGAATTTTGCTCCATGTTGTTGCCACAAATTGGCGATGTTAATATTTGACGTGGACAGAGCAGTGCTGAGTTCAATATACTTTGGTTCTAGTGCTATGGGTCACTAACTGTTTTTATAGCGGTCATCAATGTGTTTGTTAAAGTTATGTAAGACATTTGAAAAACGTCCAATCCTGACAAACTTTGGATTCTCAAAAATGACAGATCGCATTCTTCTGATACAGTGTGTTATGTAATGTTCCCCTAAAGGCTGTTAGAAATTGTTTTTAAATTGTACCACTTTTGCCAGACATTCTGTCAACAAATTGGACTTTTATGAAACAGCTCAACAGTTGCATCAAACAAAAATGAAGCGATGCTTTAGAAAACTAAATGGTACAGTGTTTTTGAGATTCCTCCTTGAACATTGACATCAAACAATATTTGGTCACGTTCATACCGTTCTTTTTTCGAAATTTTACTAAAAAGACATGACGTGACCCAGTTAACAAAACATTGGTCTGATGTCAGTCATTAAAATCTACAGTGTTTCTTTTGTCCGAAAAAAAAATATTTTTACTGAGTTGAAATTTGTAGTTTTCTAGACATTTGGCTAATACCCAGACCAGTAATAGCAAGGTGTTACCTACCAGTTTATAAATAGCAGGACATGGCAGCTCCATCTACTGTGATATTTATAGGCGCACTAAATGCAGGGGCAACATCTGCCTTCTTGTGTCTTCAATGAATGCTCTGCAGTGAGGGTCTCATTTAGACTATATTTCTTATTAGAAATAGTGACATTGCCCTGTAGATAGTTTGTACATTGGACCGGCTATTAAAAGGATAATGTATATAGATTGAGTAATTGATTTTTTGTTGTATCAGAAAAGCGTAGTTGGCTCTGATCTCATGTTTTTTGAAAATCTGAGTTGGTGGTATTTTAGTTGGTCACTTTTTCAAAAAAGGAAAATCCATGAGATGGGAAAAAATGATTTGTTTTTTCGCTCATCGCTAGGCAAATCGCAGAAGAACATAAAAAATGGATAGGACTCGGTAAAGGTCATTTTAAAGTGCTTTCAATTTTCCTCTTTTAAGAAGATTTTTTCTTTTTTGGTATCGGTTTCCTCTTTTTTTGATTTCCAGTTTCCTGTTTTTCGTCTCTTTTTCATCATTATTTTGACTTTATTCATGCAAAAATGTTACTTCAGTAAACTTCAGCACAGAATTTTATATTTTTATCACGGTCAAGCCTATTTATTTGTGGAATGATGCACCACTTGGTAATTTTTCCTCTTTTTTGTTATTGGTCATTGCAAACCCTGATATTAGAGCACAGTTGTTGGGAGTGATTTGTGCGTTAAAGTTGGTGGTGATTGGGAGACGAATATGGGGAGGTATGGGAGTACTATTCTTAGGCATCTCCTTGCTGTGCTTAAGGATTTCTTCATGTTGAGCAAAGATGTCTGTCCACGCCCACATAAAATGTGTATTGCACTACAACTGTCTCTCCTTTAGTGTCCATCCTGGTGGCAACAGTTTCCAAATCCAAACATTAATTAAGTTTGTTGTTAAGTATTCCCACAGTCATTTAAGAAACGTAGATCGGTGTTGGTGGTTTTGAGGGCTAATGCACTTGTGGCTCTTGTGCAAAATAATCTACAGATGTGGTATAGGGTGCTAATTGTGTGCAGTTGGTGTTAGAAATAACAGAATAATTTACAACAGTTTTGTTTTAATACCGATCGCTTTATCAGGGTATCATTTGGGTTTTTAGCCCACTAAAGACATAGAAAATTTACAAGTTCTTTTTCTAAACGCTGACGAATTTTGGTGAAGTTTCTCCAGCTTCATTCAAGTTTAAAAATATTAATCAAATCCAAAGGAAGTTGTAAGTCTTTAATAAATTGTCTAGGATGTTTTTCTTCAAGTTTTGTTTTCACAAAACTACGTCTTGTTTCATATGCACAGTAGTTTAATTTCAAAATGAACCCGACATACTTCGACTGAATTGTGCGAAACTTGGATCAACCTCTTGCCAGGATTGTTTGGCAGTAACATTTGTCGCAATAAAATTGTGTTTTTGTAGAACTTTGGTCAGACGTTGATGTGACATTGTGCTTAGCCGCAAATTATTTACATATGAATAGACTTGCACAGTAAGTTGTCGCGATTTTGACGGTAAGCGTGGAACAACACCTGTCATTAGCTTTTGCCAGAATGCAATCAGATTTAAGTGGAAAAGAAATGGATAATCATTTTGTGCATCAAAATGTGGTTGACGTTCGACATTTTCCAATTTATTTTGAGAAGTACTTGCGATTTGCTTACTTTTGAATAGATTGTTTGTTAAGTCGCAAGAGATTTTTAGCTTCAATAAGCAGGGATTTTGCTTTCATTCGTTTCGTTTAGTAAGAAGGAGATAAGCGTGAGACGTAAGGAGCTACTCTCGACGGTCTCACAGCCTCTTCTTCAACTTGTGATCGACCACACTAAGGAGTTGGTGATGAACAACGCTGCCCTCCTGTTCGTTCTGGCTGTACTGACTCATGCCCAAGGTAGGTCACGTGTTTCTTCTTTCACAATTACTTAATATTTCACTATGAGTAGTCATTCACACATTAGACAAAAAACATCTCGGTATATTTGACTTGCTGTTTTTTGGAAACTGATGCAGTGTTGCGATATTATTTAAAAAATCCACTAACCTGAGGTGACCAGTTTTATAACAGTTAGTGGTCTAAATCATTTTGTGTTACACACCAGGTGCATGATATAACAGGAGATAAATGCAAGAAATTCCAGTTTCAAAGTGTCAGTGAAAGAACGAAGGAAAAGAGAAGTGGACGATATGAAATAGTCGGAACCGTGTGAAGCGTATTGATGTTCTTTCACTGCTTTAGGTGATACAACGTCTGCCATGAAAGCGATAGCTGACATTGCCGCCGAACCATTCTCAGCAGGAAGCCTCGAGAACTACCATATTGTGGAGCACCCAGCGGGCCATATGGCCATGAAAAGATTGGTTGCTAACGACGCCCAGAGGATGAAGGAGGGCCGTTCAGGTGTGTGCATCAGTCATAGTATTTAGGCCCAGCGAAGCTGCGACTATGTCCAGAATTTGGAGAGTGGAGCTGAGGAGAAAATGTTTAAAATAGTGTGCTTTGGGGGAGACTTGGATAATCCTCTTCAAACTGCTGGTCATCCAATATTTTGACACTTTTTCTGAAAACGAAAAGTATCAAGTTTGGACAAAAACACAGGAATAACACCCAGGTTAAAAAATGCAAGGGATATTTGTATAGCTGGAGCACATGTCCACGGGGATGAGCCTAAATATGCACGAGTACTGCAATTGAACAATATAACATTAATTACCGTTATGGCTGGTCGTTTTTTAAGCTCTCCCATCATTGCAGCTATTCCAGTGGATTGCCGTAATTGTGCCTGGAGGTGATGGTGGAGATTTCCACATCATGTTTCCATACTTACATTCATTGGTTAATGACCTGTATAAAGAGTTAGTGATCTGGCTAGTTGAGTGTCTTTTTTCACAATAGGCAACACTGCCTTGAGTAAATGATGCTAACCACAAATTGAAATTTTACTATTTTCAAACTGAATAGTTGTTTTTTCATTGGTACTGCAAGTCATTCTTTACAAGACCAGAGGTATAATTTGAACGCATTTTTGCCACATCGGTGCAACTTAATTGTGATAGGCACAAATTTAACAGCAAACCCATCAGGTGCTTGATATTGTAAGGTCTTCTCAGCATCTTCAACTCCTGTCGCCAGTCAAACTAAAAGTTTCGTCCCCTCCCCCACTGCATCTTTTTGTTATTTACTGATGCCTACCCCCACATTTATTTGAAGGTCACACTGTTCTGGTCCTGTTGAGACGTTAGTGATTTTTCTCAACTCGTTTAAAACTTTGACCTCTGCAAGACTTTCAGTTGGTTGCTCCATGAACCGTGCTAAGTTTTGTCTAATAACTAACCATGACTTATTTAATCTACAGACCTGTTCTCTGAAGTGCTAATATCTACGCTACCAGAGGGAGCGCTCAAGTCGTGGGCCGCCTGTAACCGGGGATGTTTCACCTTAATCAGGTAAAGCTGGCACGCCGGTGGTTTGGTACACCTGTATTAGTTTTCAAATTAAAGCGGCATTGACATCCTGTGGCAAGGCCTCACCTGTTTAAGATACGAAATTAGGTACTGGTAAAATTTTATTATCTCATTTTTTCATAATATAAGCAGTTTACTAAGTAGTGTTTTCTGGCAAATTATCATTGATTGTAGCTTCTGTCGCACAATATTGTGGACGTTCACATTATGTTGGATTGTTAATTTCGTTGTGTATTTCTGTGTTAGAATCTTGACACAATTCCTTCTGTCTTTCAGCTTGTTGGAGCTGAATATTCCAGGCGTAAGTGGGAGGATACAGTCCGAGTTGGGGACCATAACGGAATCACTAGGGAAAATGGAATTCAAGGGAGCACAAATTCTACTACAGAAACTGAAGAATATGACATAACTAATGTGACTGGAGACAACGGTGTTGAATGTTCAAGTGACACTCTACAAGTACCAAATGTTCACGTGGTATTGCTGGTTATGTTGACCAATCATATCATGATATTTGAAAGTTTAACCAAATCGTGCCATGTGACTGGGCTATTTTCAAGCCATAAGTACAAACTTAAGTTTGGTGGTGATGTTCCTCGGTCCTTTGTTTTTTTGGCCAATCATAGCATGTGAAATTTGAAAGTTTAAAAAGATGCTGAACCCAGCTTTCAACCGTCAACGGATATTAACCCCAACTTAAGTCTCTTAAATCTTTGTGAAAAAATCTTGACATTTTATCAAAATTGGATTGAAGTTCGACATCTCCACACAACCAGTGTCCCGTGCTAAATTGACAAGCATTTCGAACGCTTTGGTCAAGTCACGGATGACTAGGGAGAGGCAGCGCATCTTCACCCTCCAAAATTGTTTTGTAGCACGGCAAGTACAGCATTTTAGCTGAAAATACTTTTGGTTATTTCTGGGAAGTACTAATTACCCAATAACAGGTGATGGAAGTTGTTTGGGTAAAACTTCCAAGCCATTTTATTAGCCAAAGCGTGTCGTGTGATTGGTCAGTTACAGGCTTAAGCGCCTCAGTCTGTTGGACTTTTCTTTTAAGTTGACTGTGGTGCAGTTTGATACTGAATGGTATGCATTCTTAGTTGATGTCAGCAGAATTCAGTGATGGATTTAGGGGGGACATGACCCTCCTAAAATTCTCCCAGATTCCATTTGGCAGTTGAGGGGTGCGAATGTCTGACGGGCAAAATCACTGTACCCCTCACCCCCAACTCAAAATTATGGATGCACCCCTGGAATTGAAAACTTTACGATTTTAAACATACAGTTTGTCCATGTACCTGTATCAACATTGTCTCTGTCAGTGTGTACGAAACAGTCTTCCTAAATAAATAACATGAAGAACTACCAGTTCGTGTTTTTAGAAGTATTTCTTTCTCTTCATCGTGAGTGTTTTTACCCCAGTATCAATCAGTCATCCCACAAAGAACTGCAAATCTAGATATTTTGAAGATTCAGCACTAATGGAGACTTCTAACATGTCAGTCAGGAATCTAACGTCTGTCAATTATGGCGTGTGAACTGTAAACGCAACGATCGTCCTACTTCTTTCCTCGCAAGCATTCGTTGCTCATGAAAGCAGAAAGACGTTTTTGGATAATGTTGCATTTTTGCTGCGCAGATTTACCATTTGTGGTGAACAAACGAGGATAAGCGGATGCGAGGTAGAATAGCGTGTGTTTAACCTCACAGTCAGCGAAGTGGGCAAAAAGGTCCGCCTCAGAGAAGCAAAAACTCCGAGAAAACGAGGCAAAAAGTCCACTAAAAAGACGCAAACGCACAGTGTACCCCGTTTTTTTTTAGTCCTGCCGATATTTTGTCAGCAAAAGGTCCACATCGACAGGAATTCGGGCTCCCCTCCCATATTGAAGCGGGCTGGGTGCGCGCGTGTGATGCTACATACCAATGCTCCTATTGACCCACATTCCTTCAAGGAAACGAACTGGATATTTTGATGTAGCATAAATTTGTTCCTTAGATGAGAAGAGGTTTCTGGGCTCGGGCGCGTGCTCATTCAATCGGCTTTGAGGTGCATTAGTCTGTTGGCTCGGCCATATTGGAAGCCACAAAGTGTTGTATGCAACCGAATGTCCGCGATGCCAAGCCTTTGAGTCCAATAAAAGATTACGCTAACCCATTGACATTCCAAGCATCAATCTTGCGGTATTTGATCCATTCAGACACGGTGGTGTCAGTGCATATATATAATTGTAGAGTCTTCTTGATTCTCAGACCCGAGGTGGCACCTCGGGTCTGAGACCAGTGGTCTCATACATGTATGTTTGCGCATTTTAGGAGTGCTTGCGATAGGCAATGTGCTCGCTTTGCCCGTCAATGCCTGTACATGGGCGCACCCAAGGGGGGGCTAGAACGAGGCCCCCAATTTGGCGACTTCCGTGAGTCAGTTGAGCAAAAAGGTCCGCCGCAGCGCGGAAAAATCCACAAAATTCCACAGCAAGTCGGCGCATGCACAATTCGTGGGCCTGAACTTAGTGTCCCCGTTTTTATTTATTTTTTTTTTCACTAAAAGGTCCGCACACCGAAAAATTCGAGCTCCCCCGCCCCTCCCCCTATACTTTAGGCTGACGCGCGCATGCTGTACGCGGACATAGCCACAGAAGTAAGACTAGACTGTAGATGTACGAAACGGGGTGAATGAATTACCCCAGATTGCATATTTCACTGACCACTTTTATTAATTTTGCATGTGTTAAGATTACTGGCTTTTAGGTGACTTTTATGAGTTGTTGAGCGCGTAGTTCTTCGTATCGTCAGCGCCGAGCTGATGCCACGATCACCTNTGCTACTGACCCAGTCACGTGGTCTCTGTCTAATCGTGCGTTGTAACCCGGGCTCGTTACGTAAGGTGCATGTGGGGAATGTTCACGTATTCAGTCACAACGTTTCAGAATTTATAATGGTATTTGTTTTGCTGGCTCGAAGCTCAGTGTGTTTTATGTCAGTGACCTCGCCATGTTGCGTCACCTTGCTGCGCTGGGTGTTCTGTTTCTCAGTGCGTCTTTGGCAGGTAAGATTCTGCCGAAAAGAATTACCCCAACTCGGGTGCACTCAGTCACGGTACTGACGTGGGCGACTACGACTTAGTGCGGGACGTGGCGTGCAGAGGATCTGAATTACCCTGACTTTTTCTCTTGTTAATTCCTAACATACGTGTCAAATAGTTAATGGTTAAAAACTTCTGCAATTAGGCCCATTTGTTCTAGGATCTGGTAAATCGTAGGCGTCACACTGCCTGTGCCGTGTGGGAATTTCCGATCAAACTGTGGAAGATTATTAGTGCGAAGTATTTCTCGGGAGATTTCTCAGTAGGCCTACTAATTTTTTAAAAAAGTAATATCTAGCGAAATGCTGTAAAGTCAGCCGTCGGAATTCTGCGATTGTATTGCCTCTTCTGCCGTGCGCAACTATATTTTTTCAGGATTGAGATTGTCCAAACATTCGGGAAATAATTCTTACGATGTGGTGTGCGCATCATTGGGAGATTTTGCGATTTGACCGTTACTTTGGGCTGCTGATTTTCATAGTACTCATGTACTCACTGGCTGAGGGAAATGCTCTCCTGTACGCCAATCCCCCTACATTTCTGGTGGGGTTTCAACCGAACTTTCAAGAAAATAGGTTTTCGAATTACTGTAGCGTGGATCTTTGGGATTTTGTGATTCAACCGAATTTCCTGTAATTATGGCCCATATACCGAATGCTGTTCTGCGCTCAAATCCGCCAACGTTAAAAGGGGTCTTGGACCAAACTTTCAAGTGCAATATATGCTTGCAGCGTGTTGTAGTGGATTTTCACGCCGCAGGTGCATGAAGGTACTCTACTGCGCGCGAGTACTCGGCAGTAGAACCTTCGACGGGGCCGTCTGACCGTTTTGATGCAATATGAATTCTGCAGGCGAATTTGGGGTTTTGTTCATGTTCATTATGGCCGGGACATCCAGCCGGCCGGATTGGACAATTACGCGTTTCTAAAACGTCCTGTAAATGGCAAGCTTTGACGTATATTCTATTTAAGACTACTTAAAGTATGTAAAAAATGAGGCGTCGAAATATGAATAGGCTTTTTAGCTAACTATATACATGTACAGTGTAATTGAAACGTAGGAGCGTGTGCCTATAATCATGTACATGTATATGCAAAACACTAATTAAAATAAAAGACGCATTTTCGGATGTATAGGCGTGTAGACCTACATGTATATACGCGTAAAAACGTTGGGTAGCAAATTATTGTCGCGTGTGCAACAGCGTTCAGCTGCTCAAAGTTGGCGTTGAAGGTAGCGCGCCGTCGGCTTCGTAAACCTACGCTTGTACGTCATCAGTGTTCATGTGCCTCATCGGTCCTTTCGGGTTGTGGTGTTGCGTACATTGGGTAAAGTACATACTGTCTTTGTATTAGCAATTAATCCAAAACCTTGATATTATAAATGTCCGATTAATTCCCAACGGTCGGGATAAAGCACGCATGAGTGGATGGCACCGTCCATGAATTGGGTTCAACGTACAGAAGTGGGTTCAACAAAATTCCTCGTTAGTGTGTTTTGCTCGGTTGGTCGTCAAGATTTCAGGACCTTCCTAATAGGTTCCTAGTGAAAAAAGTCGGTTACGTACGTATCAGAGATTATCGAATGGTCGTTTGAAAACGTGTGTTTCTCGTCTCAGTTCCGTGCAATGTGATGCTAGGCAGCGCAAATGCGTTTCAGAAAAAGCGTTGAAGTAACACAAACGACGGTCCCGCTTTGGGTGTTTCATCACTTCAAAAGATAAATTTCATAGCGCCTGAATGTCCTCAAATGGCGCTTTATCGAAAGTTTACCGTACGGTTTACGAGTATCACGTGAGTGTGATGTTGGCCTGAATCCAAGACTATTTATATTTTATAAGCATTTATGCCGATCTCAAGGACATTTGTGTGAACTTTTCGTCTCCTGATGTCAACTCGTTTGATGGCCTCATTCACGGGAAACAAAATTCAAATCTTTGTTGTCATTATTTATATGCTTGGTTATCATGCAACAGGTAAGTTATGTTTTGGAGTACTACTGTTTGTATATAAATATGTTGACATTCGTATGTATGGTAAACGTTGCAAGTTTTATGTATTTAATGTTGACGTTTTCTCACATGTGAATGAACAGCTAAACTTGTCTAATAAGGGCCCAGTCAGTTGGGTTCCGGTTTAGGGATATGTGATAACTTCATGTACATGTATATTGATGTAACGATTACACCTACTGTATATTGGTCGTTTTATATTCTTGCAGATGCTGGTGATTGGAGTTATTTGACTAAGCATCGCACAGGTATCCTTTTTCTTATTGATTTGTTTTTAACTATAGAGCAATGTTGTCAGTTACGAATTGTGAATAGACCTCATCTCCTTCGATAAAAATGTATATTCTATCATTCCTTAAGGACTTACCGTGACGTTCCATACTCCATCGTTCCTTAAAGATTGCATCGGCGGATTTAAGGGTGTAGCGTTCGCTCTTTACAAAAAAGAAGAAAAGATAAAAATCGCCGCCGGTATAATAGTTTCGAGAGCTTACGTGAATGTTTTCCTTTGAAAGTTGAGGTTGGGCCCCAAGAGTCATCCAAAATCCGTCAGCAGTTGGAATTGGAATAAACGAATGGTGATTATGCCTTGAAACTGTCGGGCAGACCACGATTCATATACGCCTGAACCACGCGATTACTTGCTCATGGAACTCACCCGGTGCACGAAAAACAGTATGCGCTCGAACAAAAATCATTTGCACGAACCGCGAAATCAAGTCCAATTATATCATGTGCTGGGTTCAGGCTAATCCTATGACTCTACTTTTGATGCTTGTTAGAGCGATTAATTTTGTTGTTCAATTGCATTTAAGTTGAAAGCTAACATGTTAAAACAGCGTGTATTATCTGACTTATACATCCGGTCAGAGCTATCTCCTTTTAGACAAAACAGTTTTTATTTATCTTGACTTAAAAACGGTTTTTGCTGACCTGATTTTGAGCGGGCTCACGAAAAAAATGCTTTCGATTTCCCCTTGTTGTTTGGCAGTTCTCGGTGAGCTGACTCAAGATCGGGCCGTCTCGCACGTGTGATGTTTCTGGTATGTGATCCGAAGTTCTTTCGGTCCTTACATCTTCATAATTAACGTTTGCAAACTGAGGGCGTAAATCTAGGGTTACGGGACGTGTTAAAAACTCGGAGCTTCAGTTGGGTTAGATGTCGCTCACGGTGTTGTGATACGAGACGTTGTTATAGATTATGTACGTGACAATTGTTGCAACGTTGTAAGCTGTCGTGGCCCTGGTGAGGAATGTATCCTTACACTATGTATTTGAATAAGGTTATGTTACGTATTAGAATGTATATGTGCATTGTAGGGCCGCAGTCTTGGGCACAATTTTACAAATCGTGCGGCGGAGAACAGCAGTCGCCGATTAATTTCAACTCCAGCAATTTGACTTTTGACCCCCAGCTGCCGGGTGCCATTCAGCTGACCGGATACGAAGCCTCTAGTGGAAAATGGTTGGTGAAGAACAATGGTTACCATGGTATGTAAGAATATTTTCCCTCTACCTGACGATTAGAGATTCCATGTGCTGAGAAGATGCCGATTTCCCATATTCCAGTTATACAGAAGAGATTGTTTTTGTCAATAAAAAGCTTACGGGCGGCTCGATACTCACCAGGTGATGTTAGCAATCACAGATTTCTCTTTTTACATCTGGAACCATTGGCGGCATCACTCAAGCAATTCCATGATACCAGGAGATGTTATCTCTTCCTGATGATACTAAATATATGCCGACCATTCTGTCAGGGTCGCGGAGGATCTAAAATTATTCGTCCCTAAATTACCGGAACGCAGAGGTTATTTTACATAGACTTTTCTCGTGGATACGATTATATTCCATCTCTGTGATTTCTTTCCAGTGACAGTTGAACTTCCGCCTGGAATTACCATTCAAGGGTCAAAGTTGAGCGGTCTTTACGAGGCTGCACAGTTTCACTTTCACTGGGGTAGCACAGATGGACATGGGTCAGAACACTTGGTTGATGGCCACAGGTATCCCATGGAGGTACGGTACATCTTCCTTCCGGCTTAACAACGCAATTTTACTTCGCTTTCAAACCAAAGTTAAATTGGCTTAGAATCAATTGACCCATGGTGTAGCACTTGCAAAACTGTTCCGTTACCTTGACTCTTTTTGCCTCGATGCGACGTCAAGTGAAGCAGGGCTGCGAGTTTTTTGTTCGAAAAGATCGCGAAACTAAAAACACCGCGCTAATTTTTGGCGAGTCCGCAGGCGATCTAATCGGAGAATCTATTTGCAATAAATTGTTATTCGAGTTCCCTTTATCATCTCATTTGCAGCTTCATGTAGTCCACTATAATACAAAGTACGGGTCGATGGAATCGGCCGCCAGTAAAGACGATGGATTGGCGGTACTGGGAGTTTTCATTGAGGTAAGACACCATTTGAATCTATTCTCTGTGAAATCATTTTCTTTGTCAAGATATAGAAGTGAGCGTCAGTCTTTTGGCTTTCCTCTTGTAATCTTGTCGTTGATGCGCTTTCGAGGAAGAGACGGTTTTCAGATCAGCTGCTTCGACGAGTAGCCTCGTACCCAAATGGCACAATACCGCCTATCATGGTTCTGTGGAATTTACCCATAACAACGTGCATCGGCAAAGCACTTGTTTCTTTATTACGATATACTGCTGATTATCAATCGATATTCGTCATTCCATTGGCAATAGTCATGCGCGCACCC
>NMRA01000690.1:105461-202886 GCA_002633005.1 Phoronis australis
GGGGGGGGGGGGGCCCGGGCCCCCTGGGCCCCCCCCAAATCCGCCTATGCTATATTGGAACAGTAATAACAACAACGGGAACCGAAACACATGAGCCCAAGCTGTATTCGTCATCATCGCCGTTCCTGTCCTAGCTTCTCTGCTGCTGCTTTTGCTGTTTCTGATAGTGGCGGCGGCGCTGTTTTGTTGACGTACATGTAGCTTCAGGAGTAGCCAACACGATTAGCCAGAATCTAACATGGCCTTGGGTGTCCATATGTTTCACCTACATTCTTCTATTGGAAATTGTGGTTCAGGGGTACCATAGGATATCATACACATCCATCGCATCCTAGGCACGAACTACCTACGAACCTATAAATCATGCATACGAACCCAGAAACCGTGCATACGAACAAAAACTATGCTACACAAAAATCACATTGAAATCATACTCACGAACCCCCAAGAGATAAAGTGTTCGTGAGTGTGATTCGATGCTCGTGGGTATGATTTTGTGTTCGTGTGTCTGATGTTTGTGGTTCGGCGAGCACGATTTTTTTCGTATGGGTGACTTTTGAGTTCGTATGCATGATTCTCGGGTTCGTAGTTGGTTCGTGCGTAAGTTGCGATGCTGCTGCGTATGATTCTACGGTAGCCCTGTGGTTGTGACATCTTACAACAGTTGCGGATTTAGGGGAAAGGGGGGAAAGAGGGCCCCCCTAAAATTCTCCCAGATTCCCTTTGGCGGTTCGGGGGTGCGAATGTCTGGCGGGTAAAATTTTGGCTAATACTCTGTCCTGCTCCCCAACTCAAAACCCTGAATCCGCCCCTGTACATGTACTGTATATCCGCCGGTGCAACATGTTATTAAGGAACAACTTGAGACTGCGGTTCAACAACAGTAAGTGACTACTTTTGACTGACGACCGGCTTAGTACCATTGTTGAAATTTTTCTCCTATATAACACACATCACTGTTACACATATATTTTACAGGTTGGAAATCATAACCATGCCTATGAAGAGTTGACGAGTAAACTCCCGAAGATCCAGCGCAAGGGTAAGCTTTCAGTCTTGTTTAAAAGACAATCTAAGCGGGTGATTGGCCTGGATATTATCTATCTGCCTGTTTCGCTAGTATTGTTTCCGGCCATGCTCTCTCGCGCGAAAATGAGACACCACAGTAGCCGAGTTTTCTCGCTCGAAATCCCACAGCATGTCGTCAACGCGATTTGTGATATTGTTACATGTATGTACTCATTCTGTCGCTCGTTCTCACTTCAGTTTGTAACCACCAAAGCACCTGAAAAACTTGCACCTTGTCGACGAGTATGTGTATTTAGCGAAATATCTTTAAGACTAGAGATTTTAACTCAGTAAAACTTCGCAAATTCTGAAAGTGGAAAGCCTTTAGGAGTTGATTGTTGACTTAATACCATTCAGGCAATAATTGGGAAAGGAGAAAAGTAAATTCGTCGTAAAACGACGGTATCATTGCTAAATTCTATTTGATATGAATTTTCAAGATGAAATCTAGAAAACTGCATCATTTTTTCCACCAAGTTATTGTTCAAATATTGAACTGCATAAAAATCGTAAAAGTTTTATCTTTGGTAGCTGCTCATGCAAAAGTAGAACATTCTAGGAACAATTCTTAATAGCGTTCTGGAGAATAATACAAGCAGGGTATCTGAAAGTTTAGCATGAATCTCAACAGCCACTCCTGAGATAAGATGTTCCGAATTTAGGACATTTTATTGGAATTTTTCTACCGTCCTGCATAACCTTAAGTTTCGAATTGCGTGTTGTCATGCCTTTTTACGTCACTTCCTTGAATGGAAAATCAAAGATTACGTTTAGTCCAGAACATGGTCAAGAACCATCGCATGCAACTGCATCTTTCTTTCTAGGTGACTCGTTCAGTATGGCTGCTAAGAATATGCGCGCATTTCTGCCACGTGACGTGTACGGCTACTTCCGGTATCACGGTAGTTTGACCACACCTCCTTGTTACGAATCAGTGACGTGGACAGTGTTTGAACAAACTGTGAAGTTATCTCAAGATCAGGTAACTTCTTTGATTGAAAAGACAACTGTACGAACCACCGTTGATACTGTAACGCCTGGTGCTGTGTCGGGATCACCAGCTTTTCCCCTAATTATACGATGCAAAAATAATTTTCCACGGCGCATTCGCGTGCGGATTACTAACGTAAAATTTCTCAATATCACTAATTACGTGATGAATATGTTGTAGGCCTCCCAAAGGGCTTATTGTTACTTTTCTGCACTTATGTGAACACGGCTCACGAGCATAATGCAAATTAACCCGCAATTGTAAGCAAGGCCCGTGGTCTCTTCGATGTTTACCCACGTGTTTGTAAAACCCTCTCTGCAGATTCACATCGTAGGCCTATACGACTTTATAATCGACTTTCGTATGCATGTACGACTTATCGGAGTGTGTAGATATACACGTGTCCCTGTTTTAGAGCTAGAAGTCGTTATGATAGGCTTCTAATGGGTTGAAATAGATAATTCATTTTGCTCCGATTTTCCCTCCACTAAGTGGAAATCTTATGTGACGTTTGAACCACTTACTACACACTCCGATGGTCATGTGTGATGGCGTCATAAACCGGTTTCAGAGTATCCGAGTACGAAAATCGTTCTTTTTGACGGCGCACGTGTGCAGTGTTCCTAATTGAAGACTAAACTATCTTCGTAAGTGCTTGAGTCACGTTGTTCATATAACCCTGTCTATAATCTGGTTGGTGTTCAAAGTTTAAAACTCTACCTAGTCTTACGCTTTGTATTCTAATTGCGCGTCTTTTCGTTCTTCAACAGATTGGGAATTTCCGCGCCATGCACTTCGAAAGTGAACCGTCGCGCCCAGACTTCATGGTGAATAACTTCCGGTCTCTGCAACCAATTGGAAAGCGTGTTGTTTTCACCAGTAGGGACTATAGTTCCACACACGCTTTGAGCCAAAATTTTAAAGAAAAATGGTTCTTTGTAGCAGTTGTCGCTCTTATGTTTTTCGTGCTAGGTCGCTCTTCGATTCGACCTAAAGCTTCAATATTCAAAGAGGACTAGGTTTTTGTCCCACGCAACGCTCTTACCATATTTGTAAAATGGGCTTACCTACACACGACTTAAGTACCCGTTTTTATGCGCCCACATATTTATATGTGGTCGTATATTGCCGTCATCTCTGTCTGGGCGTCCGGGTGTTCGGCGTCCGGCGTCCGTGGCTGTATCTCCTAAACCCCTTGCAGGATCATATTTAAATTTGGCAGGTGTGTTCCTATGGGGTCTACGACAGAGCGGGGCGACGAGTTTCGGACGGACCTGAATACCGCTGTGCCCCCTAGTGGCATTTTAGTTTTTTTGAAATTTAGTACATAGGCAGCATCTATTAATGAGTTGACGCTAGCCGTTCATCTTCGGATTGATTCAAGGTTTTTTACGCCACCCAGTGGCCATTTTTGTTGTTTTTGAGTCTGTTTTGTGGCGTTCGTCCCACTGTCAACCAAACCACTCTAAGGATGATTGTGAAAGTCTGCATCCATGTACTTTGTATGAAGGGGAGGGTTGCCGATGATTTTCTGATGACTTCGACTACTGTGGCGTCTCCTAGTGGCATTTTTTGCACCCCTACCTCCATCTCCTAAGCCCTCTCCAGGATCTTTATCAAATTTAGCACGTGTACAGTATTCATATGAAGTTAACAAGAGAAGATGACGACTTTTAGACTGATCCGATGAACACTGTGCCCCTTAGTGGCAATTTCGTTTTTTGTTTTCCTCTGTTTCTCTGAAGTTCCTCGGAGAATTTTAAGTAAAGTTGGTAAATGACTTTCTTTTAAAGAAACGATTTTTTTTTACTTTCAGACGGATTCGATGTATTTTGCGCCATCTAGTGGTCATTTTAATGACACAAATAAACAACACTAAAAGCCCACCATTTGCAATGCATTAGTGGGCGCATTTTAACGCTCCGCGTTGCTCTTGTTCATATTTTCCAAGGTTCAGGCTACATATAGCGTGGAAACAATTTCAGGCCCTCACAACTTAAGTTCAGCGTGGATCCCTAACTTAAGTCCTGAATCAAAACAAATAGGCCAAACCCGCGGTACAAAATCCATACCCGTGTCCCTAAACTCCGCACACGAATAGAAAATATTCCATACCCAATAACCATTCTCTGGATTCCTGAGCCGGACCCCGGAGTGGTCCATATCTGGAGTACACTGTATCTAGACTGATTTTCGGCTTTCCAGAGTGTATTGAGCCGATTTAAGCCGTCGTGTGTGTGGTCATTGAATTTGTATCACAGGTTTAGTGTTTGCTGGTCCAAGACTGAAGTTTAGGGTACTGAAGCTGTAATTTAGAGACTTGATCAAGGAGACGTTTCCACTCCCTGTGCCAACACTGTTCAATGTCCGGGGCCATGTATTGTTGTCGACATATAAACCAAATCATGAGACAGCTTTCGTATCCATCGAAAGAGGGCGGCACTTTCCAGATTTTACAATATGAAATATCAACATTTGCATTAAATCTCCCCTTACTGGTTGTAACTTTGCATCTCCTAGTTTTCTTAAAGAAAATTCTGTATTATATACATACGAGACATATACATAAACATATACATATATATACATATATATATACATATGCATGTATATACAAATATAAGCATACATACACACATACATACATACATACATACATACATACGTACAAACATACATACATACATACAAACATTTATTCATAAATACATTCATTCATTCATGCATACATACGTACATACCTTCATACATAAATAAATATTGTTCAGCAACAAGTCGTCATTTCTAAGCAACTAGCACAGAATTAGAATCAGAAATATTTATTGTATGCAAGCCTTGGCCTCATAATACAGTTAACAATACAAATTTAAATTATAAAACTTCAACTTTATCACTGTTATTCTTGAAATATGTAACACCAGGATTGCTCAAAACATTTCTTAAGACGACAGTCGTGAATTGAAAGACATTGAGTTTGAAAGGGTGACTTTTTCCAAGCTCTTCTTTAAAGAGATCAGTTTGCAAGTGGTTCCGCACTAGACGATGTTGGCAACAAAGTCGCCGAAGACGTGCTCAAGTATTTGTAGTGCGAATATAATATGATTCATCGCGTAGTGTTAATTAACTACGTGTATGCCTTTTCCTGCATGACAGAATCCTATGTTTGTTTGTCTTCATGTAACTTACATATATTATAAATTGACAACGAGTTTGTAAAAATGGAAATAACAATTTTAAATAAACCTGACAAGTTGTTACATGTCGAGATGAAAGTGTTCACATAACGTACATAGTTTTCTTTTTTCTACTGGTCGGTCAATAATACGCGTTGTCTTGGTGACAGCAAGTTCGCATTTTTTTTCTCTAAATCACAGCCCGAGTGTGTTTAAACCCGGTAATGAACATAAGGTATGGTGTTGTGTTTGTCAACTAATTACCGTCCAGGTAAGTACTGGTAAGTACAGGTAAGTAAATTTTCTGGCCTTCTTCAGACTGCGAGTCAACACGTTTCTAGTGTGTGCATATGTCAACAGTGCGAGGTATCGATACCGCCTTGTGAATATATTAGGGAGAGTTCAACCTGCGGTCACCCGGGCATTATCGCGGAGCCCAACAGATGGTCAGGCCCAGTGAGTGTTTAAAGTGACATAGGTTTTTGGCCGAAAATTGAATTTTCGGCATTATTGTTGAATGAGATGGACTTCTTAATGTTAGTAGTTTTGACCAGAACTATAAAATAACAAAATCCTTCGTGATTTTGCAATTTCATTACAAATCGCCTTATTCTTGCTAAAATCAAGACCTGTGTCTTAACAAACTTGGACTGCTGTGCTAAATGTACAGTAATACAGTAGTTCTACAGAGCGGGATTTGGTTCAGTGACAGCTCCATCAGATACTGCAAACCTAGGTGGGTTCGATTCCGCACTGCTGCTAATTTCGTCGACAACTTCCCTTTATGTACCAAAAAAAAGGCAAATTTAAAAATTACTAGGAAGTAATATTTGTGATTTTTTCAAAATCGTGTATGAACCAACTTCCGACGCTTTAAAGTTATGTAGGTTATTATGGACAAGCCTATCTGTGCATTGAGCCCAATATACATATTTGTCAGCGTGAAAAAAGCCTACAGAATTTGATATTTCATTTTACACCAGTCTGCCGTTGATTGGGTCACGTGACCATGTGTTCAGTAGAATTTGGCTAAATATAAAAGCAGCATCACTACCATATCTAAATTTCGTTTAATATAAAGACGGTTATTTTTTAATTACCTTGTCGTTTTTGCTTATGCAACTTTTCAGTTACATCGTTAACGTCATAAAAGTTTCATTTTTATTATCCCTCGTGCAAAAATGGACGGACCTAAAAGAACAATGCATGAAACATGGTTTCTGAACGTTTCATATGAACCTCGTCAGCCATTTCGAAGACATGATATTCTGAAGTTTGTCAAATTTGAACATTTTGCTAACGCCCCATATAACCTTAAAAGCGTTGATTTTTTACATGCCAACAACCAGTGGCAAATTTAAGGGAGAGGGGGGCAAGAGGACCATGCCCCCCCCCTCCTAAAATTCTCCCAGATTCCAATCGGCATTTCATGGGTGTAAATGCCGGTCTGACGGGCAAAATCCTGGTTAATCTACCGCCCTCTAATTCAAATCCCTGGATACGCCCCTAATAAATACAACATGTATTCACTTACTCCCAAAATGAAAGTTTGTATTGTTTTTTCCTACTCTGTAAACCCTCTGAGATGATCACAACGATCTCAAGGTAAGCTACACAAAATGCAGTTTCAATCTCAACACAAACGTAACTTAGAATAAAAAATGTTTCCAAATAATCCTCTTCCCACGTGACAGCGAATGCTTTCGAATTCATAATCAACAGGGTTCAAAAATACTTTGATTGAATTTGTGGAGGTCAACCACAGAAATTTAACAACCTGATTGACTAGCACATAAATGTGCAAACGCTTGAAAATTGATACTGAAATAACGCAGATGCACGTACATACCGTAGGCCCGAAACTCCTTACAAAATTCACCCAGTCGCCCAGTACATGTTCCCCTTTTTCTGCATATTTTTCACGTGCGTCACTGATTTCGTATTCCTTTTACATAAACTTTCATCAATATATTTTGAAATTGGTCACTGGCGGATCCAGGATGTCGTAAGGGGGAGCCCAACCACTGTTTTCAAAGGAAAACCTCGAACTTGTGAAACATTGGTGTCGGCGGGCCGAAGGCGTTTTTTGGTCATGTCCGTAATGGAGTTCGGACCTTCTGCCCCCCAACTCCTCTTAATATGCTCTCGGAGTCAAACAATATTCGTTGTTCTTACCTAGTTTGAAATACCCGAACATTGATGGAAGGAAGACAAATTTCAATGGGTATCTAATTCTAATTACATGGTGTATCATGTTTTAGCAGAATTGCATTTCTGTTTGCTTTGCTAAATAGTTGTAAAATCTGCATTCAATGTTGTTTGAATTTGTTTCGCAATATTCAAATTAGCTGAAACCCTGACATCTATTTCCGTGTTTTAGCGAGATACTGTTCCCAACTCTCGAGTTGTCAGCGAGAGTCGAGATTTCCTTTCCGACGTCCCGACTGACGAATTAATTACGTCTTCGATATATATCCAACTAGTATGAAGCCCCTAATGTAAACAGTACGTCAGTGGTCACCATGACAACGGGGAAAGATACGAAACTCGATACCCGAATTAAAAAAGTAAAATATTACTGCAAATAAAAACTGTCACATTGTAAGTCCCATGATGGATGGAGTTTAAAGATTTCGGCTTTTTATAAATTCATTGTCGCGGATAAAAAGTATTTTAGGAAGGTCGGTACACAAATCTCGGCGCTTCCAATAAGTCCTTTCGAGTTGTTTTTGTAATTAAGGTTCCTTTGTGGAGAGCTTTAACACATGACTGTTAATATTAAAACAATTTGAATCAATATTTGATTGATGAAAAGCTCTTTGAAGTATTCTCAAGTTATATTTTTTCTAGGCGTATCGATAAATCGCAATTCTCTTGACGAGAACAAACAGACAGATATCACCTGACTGTTATGTCTTTTAGAAGATTTATCATCATGATAGTGTATAACTTTATTATTATGGTAGTGTATAACTTTGTTATCATGATAATGTATAACTTTATTATCATGGTAGTGTTTGGAAGTAGAAATTACTCAGTTTGGTACCAAAAAATTTAAAATGTTTTGAACGCTAACATCAATGTCACGAGTAGGAAAATAGGAAAAGAAAGCATAAGGTTATGATAATAATTATATTTTTAATGACATTCATATAAGGAAGAAAAAAGATGATGATGGTGATGATGGAAAAGGGAATTGCTTAAAATCTTTAAAATTGCGTGCTGTCAAAGAATTTAACATTTTATTTAGACCACTTACCGCTGTAATGTTGCTCTGAACCTGTTCCTACATGTAACTCACATGCAAAGAACTGACAGTTTCTTATGCCCAGAGAGGCCGTATTCGGCGCTTAAAATGTCACGCAGTTACAAACCAACTTGTAGAGCTTGGTTTCAAGCAATAATCATCTGTCGATTCTTTCCAAGAGCAGAAAGTATCTCTAATTTGACTAAGAAACTTTTTGAGACCAATTCCATAACGGTAACTGGTCTAAATCAGACCTTGTTTTGTGTAGGAAAGAGGGGTCATAGCCTATCCTGTTTAGATATCATCCTTCTGTTCCCTGATTAACCCAACGCGACGAATATCATTTAAAAACACTGTTTAAGCCTTTTGTTGTTAAATACGTCATGAAACTAATGTTCTAATTTTAATAAAAATAAATGTAGTCGATTTACATTCTCAAACAATGCTCTTAAAACATGGCGTCAGCTTTCAAGTTTTGTTAATTCCCTGATGGTGCACCAGAAAATGCCGGCGAAACGGAATTACAACGGGCTACGCTACTATTTATTTATCTAATACAATAACATCTGTTGGTCAATCTGACGAGTTAAATTTTGTTGACTTTTGTCTGCCGGCAGGATATATTCTTGAGTGCCCAAGCAATACAATAACAATTAATGTAAAAAAACACTTGTGTTAAGTCTCGATTCCAACACTTGTGTTACCGAGTCTGAATATGAGTCGAAACGTCATTTGCCTAGTAAATAACGAGCAATTAAAACTCTCACGTCTGACCCGTAAGGTAATCTTCCATACCACTTAAAAATTGAACATATGTTTAAAAGTTTTATCTTTTTATATGCAAATGTTATCACTTAATACCCCAAAGAGCGTAATTGCTTTTTTAACAGTGCGGTTGTGCAGACAATTGACTATGTATATCATTTTCTGTTGATTTAATGTTGTCTATATTTAAGCCTCGAGAAAAAAGCTGTGATCGGAAACAAAAAACGATGACTTGATCTGATTTCATTGAAGGGCTAAACACACATCCCTTCGTTTTGTGTCAAAATACAGAAAATATTTCATCGGTGCGATGTTGGCTCTTACATTTTAAGTTCAAGATAATTATTTGAAATTACAAGAAAACGTGAAATCTAACAAAGTTCAAATGCCCTTGTATAGTAATGATTTAAAACAGTTGAAATCGCTTAAGTGCAAAAACACTTGTGTGGAATAAAGGAATCAAAATGTAATTTTATAGACGAAATCCGGCTAAGACGAAATACCTTAAAATTACGAGATATTTTGGTAATCATAGCGAGGATAAACCTGATCTTTCGGCAAGGTTTTGGAAATTTGCCGTATTATCTTCCTGTTGTGACGCATTGTAATTTTAGTTTTGTGGTAAATATCTTTAAGGGACATTATTGGACAGAAAAGAAATGCTCTGAAATCACCGTCAACGCAGAATCGAATACGGAACCACCCTGTTCGAAGTCGAACGCTTTGCTGGCAAAGCTAACCCACACTGGATAAATGATATAGTACTTTAAGCGTATTTAGCTTATAAAGTCCCCGAATGCCGGGAACACAACGGCGAAAATAAAGATATGCCATTTTCCTATTACATGCCCTGGGGTTCACTTCATAAAATCTCGGTGACCCGTCAGCCTAAAACTACATGTTTAAGCTCAGTTTCTTGATTTCCTCAACCCCTGGCATTTCTGTTCATTCTTAGCGGCTCAGTGTTTTCACCAGACTGTTAACACGCGGTGCTAATTAGGTGAAAGAGTGCGGGCAATTGACACAGTTTCAGTAGTTGTTACAGTTTCCTCCGACAAATCTGTAACAACTTTCGCAGAAGTATTTCCAGGTCCACGAAACAATCATTCCCAGTGTTACAGTTTGCTACCAGAGGTCGCCACTGGATTCCAACGTTTCTCCCGAGATAGGCTACTTGATTTCCTGTATAACTTTTTGGAAAATACCCATTAATTGGTTACAGTTACATAATTAGAATTGAAAAGTGAAGAGACTATGGTTTGCTGCAATTATCTATGATTGAACTAGTCCAAGTAAATTTCGGACATTGGTGAGCTCAGCTACTAAATTTCAGATTGCCTTCAAAATTTGCCGTTCTGGAACCCTTCAAAATGTTTGTCAACTTTTGAAATTTGGAGCCCACTTTTTAACTGTAAAAGCAACTAACTATCCAGTTAACATTTAATTGAGGAAAGTCGACTGCCTTTTGTAGTGACACGAGAGGTTTCCAAGCAAGAAATCACCTACACATATAACTTTTTCTTTACCTCAGTTCTGGAGGTCATGGCATAGAAGTACTGAAGATGTCCAAGACAGACATCTTTTGTAATTTGAGTAGATGTATTATTTATTGGTATAGAAAAACAAGGATATTGTCAATGAGATCTGTGTTTAAACATTGCCACTACAGCAATGATGAGGGTTCAGGAAACTACACTTAAAGAGGCTTGCAACGCGATAAGGATCTAAATTGCAAAATTGAAAGTGGTTCTCTGCCAATAAACAGAATTCAGCCTGCTCACCAGGTATTCTTAGGGTGTGTTCGTGGTAACCACAGTTTTTTTTTTCTTCGAGCGTATTTCAAAAATTATGATTTTTGCGATTTTTTGTAGAAATTTCCTCACAGGGGAAGTGAATTACTGTGTACTAGAGGTTGCGAGATTGTACTTTGGTCAGGAATTGTTCAAAAGATATCTTAGACGAACTTTCGCATTCCATGCCTCGTTAACACTTAAACATTCTGATGCTGGCGTTACTGGAAACTGGTGACAAGTCATTCTGAATTCACAAGAATGTAAGTGCATATCGATCAAAGAGCAGTAGATCTGTAACACACCTTACAAAATATAAAATAACACGTTTTTTCATTCTTAAGGACATAAGTCAAACTTAAGTGGCTTGTAGAGGAGCAGAGACTTCCGGTAAAATCATGCAAAGCTCAAACATTTAGTTATTTTTTATGAACCGTAGGTACCTTCCGTTTAGAATAGGATCCAAACAGGGTGGGGTCCGTAAGAAGCGAGAACCTCGCCAAAACGCAAGACTTCGGTAATTATCGCCTTGAAGTGTAAGTGAAGGCCGTGGCCTAACTACCTTTACTCGCGAGATGCTTGCATGTACGGAACACAACCCTGGCGTCATGGACACGATGAAATCTAAAACGGCTGTGAGTTTCATTAGATTCCTTTGAAGCATGTCAGATGATCAATTACATCACTAGTTCCTTCACCCCTTGTTGATCGTGAATGTCTCCAGGTGGGTAATACCGTGAACCGGCATGTAAAACACCTGACCCATTAACTCAATGACTTACCGGGTAATGTGTTGGGGCAATCCTTCATTTGTTTCGAACACCGACTAAAAATTTCCAAAAGGTCATTTTTTTCAAATTTGTATACGCTTATTGCAGACAAAATTGTTGTTTTATCGCACCTGCACACTACAAGTTAACTGTATTAATAATGTAAGATCTTCTTTATGTTTGTTAAGAAGTTTGACAGAAAAAAATCATCTTGCTGTCCGATTACGTTCTAACTGAGTAAATAATGCGAGTGAAACACAAAATTTGTTATTGTAAGTGTACGACGTGTTATCGACAGCCTTTCTTTTTCATTTCGGCTGGTGCATATCTCGTCGTTTCATTGACTTTAAGAGTATGCCCGTACATGCTTTTCAATCGTTTGGTCATTTATATTTTAAAATTACTGAGTTTTCAAAATCTTTGAAAAACTTGCAGGGATGGGCCGCGATCACAACGGCACATTTTATTGCAGTTTTAACAAACCGGGCTTTCGTAAAAAAATGGGTAAGCGTTGATGCTTAACGTTATAGCGAATAGGTGATCATAGACATGCGCGCATCCAGCCTAAAATATAGGAGGGTTCGAATTTTTAACAATGTGAACCTTTCACTTGCAAAAAATGGGGGACTAAAAAAACGGGGTGCCACGTTCAGAGCGCGGCTATGAATTGTGCATTCGCGTCGTTTTAGTGGACTTTTGTCTCGCTTTCTCGGACTTTTTTTGTTTCTCTGAGGCTTAACTTTTTGCCCACTAAGCCAAATGTCCATGGAAACTAAACGATGTCTACATCATTACCGAAAACTTTTCTTGGTCATTGCCCTTTTCATAGGGTAACTTCTTTAAAATACCAATTTGGAATCGAAATCCTGAGCTGGACTGTCGTGCGAGTTCAACTGAACTACATGTATGCCAGTATTATTGAACGACATTCTTCGCTCGCCTCCAGAAATACCTTGACTTTCATTATTATTTCTGATTAATTTTAAGCGTAAACCTATAATTATTTTCCAAAGCTTATAGCGTTTTAAATGCCTGTCTATTCAACCGACTGACTTCTTCTGATGATCTAAATCAAAACATTTTCAACGACCTTGGCCAAATATCAATGCAAAACTCCTTTTTTCAAAATAGTCCAATTACCTTTGAAAGCCCGATAACCAGGTAAACACTTACTAACTCAATTGTTTGGGTGACGGCAATATTACCAGGAAATTGTATTTCAGGAGAGCATGCCCTGTGAACTCTAAACGTACGCACATGTGTGCTGGTCAAGGTGAGCTTGCGACTAGGGAGGTACTTGAATGTCACTTAGTTCAACAGGGTGGTCGACGGTCATGCATTTCGCAGATTTTTTTATCCGAAATCAAAAGCAAAACAAAAATATAAACACGTGCGAAAGTCTAAGTATTTTTTATGAAAAAGCCTGCTTGAAGTTTGGTCAGAGATGAAATTGGTGTAATTCTGTTCAAATTTGCGCATTTTATTCATTGTTCGATGTCGCCAATTAGGCCACTATTGAGAAAACTTTTAGAATGTCGTGTCTTCAACTGCGCTTACTCTGAATTAGCTGCGAGGTAACCTGTAGCTGACTATTCGAATACCCCTCCGAGCTAGATCTCAAAGTTCCCCAGTTCTGGTCTTAAGAGAACCACCGAGCTCCTTATGGGAGTACCTTCGAAGCCATAACGTGTTTTGTTTTTGTAACAAATCAGGGTTCAGTGTACGCTCCGATTTGTTTCAGCAGACCAATTTATCACAAAATCGGGCCTAAACTTTGCTCTGATTTTCTTTGCCGCCCTGTTAGGTCACTTGGACGGAGTTGTAATAAAACGACTCGCCGTTGTAATACATTGGGGCCCCTCAAGGGGGTCTTACCGTTCTAACTTCCTATGTTATATAATTATAACGGTTTGACCTCGCCGGTGGTTTTCTACATGGAACGCCATAAGCGTCACCTTGTGACGAGTCAGTTGGACGCGTTCCCCACCTTGTGGCAGAGCAGCGTTTTATTTTATTCTGGGAAAGCGTTAATACTTGTTAACAGATCAAAACCCGATTCTGTACCCCTTTATACATAAAAGTGTTCTGGCGCCGCGTCAATTTCAACCGAGGCACGGAACGTTTTCCGCCTAATGCACCACAAACGCGTGCAACCAAAATCTTAAACGACGTGACTTGCCAAGTCAACCACGATCACCTCACGATGGGCCGCCAATGGCCTACTGCGTCACACACACGAGTGCTGCCGCCACTTCTACGTCGGACGCTTTGTGACCGTAAGATTCAGTTTTTTTTTTGTCTTTTTTTGAATACAGCTAAATAGAAGTAATCGCTTCATCATTTATTCACAGCAACAGTTTATGCCAATTATCGGATCAAACTCGAGTCGGAGGAATCGAAAGAGCGCCTTAGCGTTTGATCTGCTATGTGTTTTGGTATTTGTTATCAGACCAGAAGTCCCGTTACGTCGACGCATGTTTTTGACATGTGTCCCATGTTGGACCTATTAGTCTGGTTTCGTGTAACTAATTTCTTCAGAATTGCACTCATAGTAAATAGTGGGTAGTTACATATGTCTATTAATGTTGCACCTTTGAGCTAGCAGGGGAATGACGATATTAGGTATTTTGATCGTAAACTGCAATCCTTTATACTGAGAGTGAGAAAGGTGTGAATGCTATGTGTATGACACCGTTTTATCTGCTCCATTCGTTTGGTTTGCTTTCACTCGATGTCATGTTAATTTCCAATCGAAATGAACCTGAAGGATGTTATCGTCGGTCTTGATAAACTGTTTCATACACGTTTTATCCTAAATTGAAGTTGGTTCTTTTTGAAGCGCCTAAGCAGCGCTTAATATAACTACTGTACAGGTTTTCTATTCGTGGTCACTATTATATATTGACATGTTTGGAAATATTTTACACTCCGGCTTAAGTACTACAAAAACGTGTTTAGCCGATTGCCCCTGGTTTGGACGAAGTAAAAATTGTAAGATGGCGACTCGTATCAACTAATTTTAAATAAGTTAATTAATGTATTTTGACACGTTGCAGGAAGTGTGAAACGGTCTAACCATAAAAATTATCAAGGGTTGAGTCGCCTTATTTCGCCACTCGATTTCTGCGTCGTGCCGCCAAATTAAACCAAAACTTTCTGCATTTGCCACCGAGCGAACAGGATGCCCCCAAGGGAATACAATGAAGGGTTCGTGTAAACTTTTGAAAACTAAAATTTGACCTGTATTTTGCAAGATTAAAATGTAGACATATTTGATATATTGCACTAAGAACGTGTTACAAATCATCAAGCATGAGTAACTCGTCTCCTGTCATGTTTGAAAAACTGCGGAGTTGTGAGAGAAGTACCGAGTACTGAAGAAAAGATCTGCAGGTAGCAAGAAAAGTAGTGCGTTAATGAGAAAAGTACGCTGTTAATGAGAACGCCCGTGCGGAGCGTGAGCGGAGAGTGCCTACCCTTAGGTGGCAGGACGATCGATAAAAACTGCATACACACGATGAACGTCTATCGCACAGAGGGTGTTTCCAATTACTCTTGATATCCAAAGTTTCTTTTGACCCCTGCTGTTATTTTTGTATCGTTCTCTGCCTCGGTCAAACGGTTCAACACGTTTTTAAACACGGCTATCATGTATGTCCTTATTACATTTTGCACAGCGTATTTGCGAAATTCATTTAACTTCTTACACCTGTGCTTAACTCCCGTTTGGCTGGACGTCAGTTTAGTCTCATCTTTTTAAGGCGGCAATACATATGTTCACCCGCCTTTGTCAGTCAAAAACCAACATTTGAGTTAGACCACTTTCCTGTATAAAATTAGGCAAATGAGGAAGACTTGGCCGGTCTGTTGTGCTTAATAATAAAGACTATTCTCGGCGCATAAAATGAAACGTAGTGACAATCCAACTTCTCGAGTGTCGGGTCCTTTCCAAGTCCAGTATAGCCTCTAATCCGAGTTACGTCCAATATAGCCTCTAATCCGAGTTACGTAACAATTAAGATCAGGTCGATAGAAATAATTAGTACCTCAATCAAAAGTCATTTTTGACAGGAGGGTTTCATAGCCGCTTTAAAAAAGTCCATCCCACAAGACAGTAGAATAGCAAATACGACATAAGTCAAAGAATTTAACTTAATATTCCCTCATCGTGTATATCAATAGATCATAATTTCTAAAAAAAGTTTAAATCCAATTATTTCATGAGTATTAAAGCCGCCCGGTGGCAACGCTACTTATTAATTTAAAAATCAAGGCAAGCAAGTCGATATATCAACAAGTATTTTTGTCAACCTTATGTTTTGGTGTCGACGCAAGTTCAAGAAATGTTATTACCCGCGAAAATTGCCGAACGTCATAAAAATATATAATTATAAGCAAAATCGTTCATAATCGTCGACATTTTCGAAAGCATGCAATACGCGCTCTTTTGACAGACCGCCCTCTCCTTGAGTACTTCCGACGTAAATCATTTACCGACAATTTTAGAAACTTTCAAACGCCCATGCCGTTCATTCTCTACACCAACCCTTGGCGTAGATTTGAACGCCTTTTCCAGTGTTTTTAGCATATCGGTTATTCTAGAATCTAACTATCACAACACGTGAGACAATCTACATCTCTACATGAACTGACGTTCAATTTCAAATCTTCCAACAAAAGTAAGTAATCTGATCAAACTCTGGTCATGTTTATTTTTTCGCTGCAAAAATATAATCTCCTCATTCTATGTAGAACGCTGCAGAGTAATATCCTTGAGCAATAATCGATAGGCATGGTCTGGAAAATCTCTCAATATTTACATCAATCATTCAGATGTCGATATAAATTTGCGTTGACCATTTGCTCCAGTATGATCGTAGAAAATACGCAAAATTAATTTTCCAAGAAATGGCTTTAGTGACCTCGCTCGGCCAACTCATCGATTATTATGGTAAGCTGTACGTGTTTACGCGGATTAAACTCTCGAACTGTTAGATGTTTCACTTTCAAACAGCAGAAATACATTATAATGAAAGCACTGGGGACATTATGAACCTTTTAGAAACAATTTTAGGTTTACGCTTAAAGTCAGACCAAACTAAGCAATAATAGCGTCTTACTATTTCGGGAGGACTTGAAAGAAACGCAAAACCCCCGGCTGTCTACCCGAGCGTGAGCTCCCTAGGCATTTGTGAAGTGTTCAACTGATCTCGTACGACTTTCCAGCTCTCGATTTTGTTTCTAAATGCTTATTCTATAGACATTACTCTGTGATGTCCATCGCCTCTTTGTCTCACATAAGCTAGGAAAATTGGCCCTTGGCTTATGTTATTACGCTCAGGATTTGATCAGTGCCACACGCCGCCCGCGCCAGCCATTTTCACGGCGCCCAGCGACCAAAGAGCTGATAAAGCCAAAAACGCGAAGTTAATTCTGTTCTCTATCCCGATTCGTTAGATCTCGGCTCATCGGTCTAAACCAAACTAACAAAAAATACGCCCACCCGAATCAATTTCAACTATAAGGCCTCGTGTTTTGTTTGCGTTGTTTTTTTTTTCTTTTTTTTTTTGAAAAGCTGCACAAAGGCATGTTAACAGGCGTAACCAAGGTTTGAAACGCCATGGTTTGTCAAGCGATGAGTAAAAGCTAAACAATTCCCGTCATTTTCGCTCCTTTCAGGTGGATTGTATTTTTGATAAAGTGATCAGCTAAAAAACACCGCACCACCGATTCGATTTTTAAAAATAAAAGAGAACGAATTGACCTAAGGTTGCCACTTCGATTTCACCGAGTTTACCTTGACTGGCAGCCCTTATGATGAATCTGCGAGTTGTAATTAAATCACAAAAAACACAGCATATTTAGCTGTTTTATAGCTGTAGACAACTCTAATAACCTTCAAGGAGTCAATCCAACCCAAAAATAACCTTCAAAATGTGTTTTTGCCATATAACAAACACGTTTTGTATTTTTATGATCAATCGCCGCTATGCAAACGAATTACTATTAATATTGTCGTTGCTTATTACTTGTCAACTAAACTATTTTACTGCTGTGATTATAAATATACTAATCTACTGTCTCTCTAATTAAACACACAGACACACCGTTTTCCGCGTGTGGCAGTTTCTGTGCGTAACAGTAAAACCAACAAGCGTTTAATTTATTTACTCACAAAACTATATCGTATATTTTGCCTAAGTAGCCGCTTACTTTCTCGCTACAGGTTAGCACCACTGGCACGTTGGAACCCACCACGACACCCGACCGCTAATTCCGTCGCAAAAACAATATCCTGTCATTAAGACATTAGAAATGCTGTCAGTGTGGATTTTGACATGTGATTTTTTCAACCAATAAACATTCCTTCTTCACAAATATTTATTCACAGGTGTCTGCGACTAAATACAATTGTGTACGCGATAACCTTGTGATTCGAAACCACCGATCGCCTTGGCTGGCACTATTACATGAAGATTCTCGGTTTATGATAATATTTATTGAAGACGAAAACATACCATTATCATCGATACGCAAACAATGTTTAAGTCTAATGGGATACATATGTAGGCATTTTGCTATTTGTCCTATCGCTCAGCAGGAAATGCTGTGAAAAAGACACTCGTCATTTCTCGCGAGATCTCGTGAAACCGATTATGTTACAGTGTAGGAGTAAAACGATGGGTGTTCACGTGTGTACAATACATTAACTATATGTAGAGGGGACACACAAAAAAGTCATTTTAAGACAAGCACATATATTGCTGATAGCCGCTTGCGCCTACCAGTGCTTATAGGCGAAACGCTTTAAAACAATTTTAAAGATATTTCGCACAAACATACTTGTAACTACATGTATGTACCTTCTATACATGTACGGTACACTCTGACATTTGTTCAAGCTGCATTTTTTCATTAACATTTTTATGTTATCTAGTTTTAGAAGAAGCTGTTTCCATTTCTGTTGTATTATTTCTCTCGGCATTTCTCGTGTTATTTTATCCGCTTATGGTGTTTGTGGCTGTCCGTTGATAGCGAACCAACGAATATTCGACACATAAATTGCTTCTGACATTTATTTTGTCATTTTACTTGTCCAGCGTGAAAGGTGCCCAATCACAACCGAAAATATCATGAATATCACTCTAGACTATAGCGTGGTAATTTAAGAAATGTTCTGTCTATAAACTGCCTTTAATCAGATACAAGAATTCTAAGATATCGATAACAACACATTCTGCGTATGGCGACATTGGGCAGGAAAACCAAACAACTGTGTTTGCAAAAAATCTTAAGCTGTGTTCAGAATTTCTTACATGGCTTTTTAATTTTTGTTTGACCGACTGCGTGCATCACTAAGTCCCGTTTTATTAGCTGGTACTCCACGTTTTCATAATACGATTGAGGTTTTTATCGCCATTTCCATGAAATAGTGACAATTGCCGTGAAAAATGTGACCACATGATAATACCTTATTTGTGATAATAACTCGTGTTACCTGTACAAGTCGTCGGGAGAATTTCCAAAATAATTATATATCGTGTCCCATTCTAAAGTGTTTCTCGCCTAGCCTACGTGTGGAGCGCTTGCTGACGTTGTTTGAGGCCGTGAATTCTCACTGAGCTACGAGATGTGGCGTCCCTAATTAATTGATACTGTCAGAAAAACTGGAAACATCGCCTAAAAGCTTGTTACAATTAAAGGTTTTCTACCCAGTGCAAGTTCTTGAGACGAATTAGGTACTTTAGCCTCTGCGCTAAATCTCGGTAGTGATCAAGAGAAACCGAACCCAGGAGGTTACGTCGAGAATTTGGTGCCCCAAAGGTCAGAATTTCATGAACAGTCCCGCACGTCGGAAATTTTCAGTTTTACTGAAGGTTTAGGATTTGTTTGGCCTTTTTTCATCTTGAGTCTAGCCACTTGTATGAACAGAAATTGACGGACCATTAAATTGTTTTCGATTTCATCGTATCTTTTTATTTTTATTTGAGGAAACAAATTTTATAGACGATGTGTTCTTGTTAGCTCGACAAGCTCGAAATCAAGTCATAACAAACTAAGTATTTTAAATATGTCATATGAATTTGTTTTCGCTTATTTCATATGTTTTTGGTAATTAAATGCCACACCACTGATCTTATTTTGCAGATTGTCCATAAGCTGTAGGCCTGTATTATTAAGAGGATACAAAACCCTGTTTTAGGCCATTAACAGACGTTAACAGAGACAAGATCACTTAATATATCTTAGGAACCAAATGATATCTGTAACAATTAGCAACCGTCAAAGATTTGGAATTGGTTTGAAAACTTAGTGACGACATCGAAATCGGTGAATGTGACTGACAGGTCCGTCTTTTCGAACAACATGACCCACTTTTAACGCATTTAGAAAGTGTCGAAGAACGTGTGCGCACCATGAAATAGGTTTCGTGTCAGAAAAGCGATATATCGCAAGACCACGCAAAGTTATGCAAGTGAATGACGAGTGTTTATACTTTGGACTTTATCCCGTGGCTACGCTAGCAAAATGGCCGCCACCGAAATATTTTATCGGCTAGACTGAAATGTTGAATTTTGAGAGAAAATTCACGGTTTCCGTTCCATAAGCGCAGATTTCTCTCCGCAAGTGTCTCGCGTGTGAATTGCGTGTACGAATCGACAAGCCCCTGAATAATGCCTTATTTCTCAGCAAGAGTACTAGGGCCTACTGTAACTGCGAAATCGAGCAGCTTACAGAATCAGTTTTGGATGGAATCAGCAAATTAGTAAAGTACGTCCCATCTCCATTTTAGGATGTTGTCCTGATTTTAGTGCGATTTTTGTTGTTTAGCATTTCTTCCTCAGCCTCGTGTTTCCAACCAAGCTTGTAGTCTGTTAGTCATGTACGCAACATTAATATAAAGATAACACAAACAGGTTTTTGTAACAGTATGAACACGAGATAACCTACTGTAGGTTTCACTTGCTTGAGCTCTCTAACCCTTCTCTGTTGTCTAGTAACAATATAATGTACACAGGTCCAAACGGCTACTGTTCATATAAAGTCTCGAAAGACTGAATACACTCTGTTTATTGTGATGTGTTTCATCGGGTTTGCCATCCTTGTTGTTTCCTAATCATGTCACTCAGTTACTCATAAAACTAATTTGGCTTATGTCTGACAATCAACTCCGTTACCGGACAATACGTCTGAAAAGGTAGTTTTATATCTTACAGTTTAATCTCAAAGAAATGAAAAATAATTGAAAACACTGTTTTTCACATGTTTCTGAAGAAGGGAGGCAACTTTATACACGTAGAGGCTATCTGAGTAAGTCTTCTGACATCCCGAACAAACGCTCTCACAAGACAATGTATTCCACAAAATATGTTTTGAAGTTTAATTGTCAGTCTTGAATTTAAAAACTGTTACGTTGCTAAACACATTCATCTATACAAAAATAATTGCCAATCAATTGATGGTTTTACTATCGTGTGATTTTTTTATAATTGTAATTGTATATTCGGTGAAACCTGGTTAAAGAAGAACCAAGGCTTGCTATTGTTGAGTTACATGTGCTTTGAACGAGGTCGGCTGCATTCGTTATTTCTCAGTAAACGTTGCTCAATCGTTTGCAATACAAGTATTTTGGACGAAGCTTCTCAACGACAGTTCACAGCACTAGCAAAGTGTATCGCGTTTCAAAAAATAATCGTCTCAAATACACGCCCACATCAAAAACCAGGAAATGGCGAAAATATAGAAGCCATAGACTTCTGAAGAACAGTTGCCCATTATCTTAAAACAATGATAGTACATGTTTTTGATTTTTAACCACTTGGAGCATACAGTACTGCTGTACATGTCCTCGAACAGTTAGGTTTCCTCCATTGGAACATATCCACGTTACAGAAAGCCTTGACCTGCATCTCTGTCTGCCTTGCAGTATTATATTTTTAGCTAATAGGCTAACAACGTACAACATTCTCTCAGCCCCGGGAAATTACCAGACCGCAAACAAGCATTTAATTTTGTACTTTAAAGTCTATGACACATCATTCTTAATNGCGTAACAGCTTGGCCCGAAGTCCAATCTGCCTACAATCCAAAATTACATGTCTGAAGCTTCTTGTTTCTATCGCGTGTTCTGACAAGATAAAACTGTTTGTTGCATGGTGCTCTACGTGTATCTCTTTAGGTTGTTTCACGGATCATGGTGAGCGGATATCTAATTTCGCAGTATCAATTCGACCCCTTCCGCAGTCATTATCGCCGGTGTTTGATAAGCAAAGGTTTGCTTTCTAAATTGTGCTTTATTGGATGCTCAGTTATCTGCACGTGACTTGGCACGTTTATTGGTTGCCAAGTTACTCTGCGCGTGACTTGGCACGTTTTCTCTCAGTTGCGTGTATAGCGAGCCCTTCTGTGATTTTTAAGTTACACACAGTTTGTGAACGTAACCCATGAAGACGGTCAAGTCCGAATAAGAAAAATTTTCAATCCAAGCTGCAACGTTTACTGCCATCGTAGCTCTTTATATACTTCCCATAGAGCAATGCAAAAGGGGTCAAGCAGGTGGCCCGGGTTCATTGGACCCCTCTGAATCTGGTACATTACCAAACACTGAAGGTTCAGTGGAGGCGGCGTATGCTACTCTAAAAACGCACTATTTCCAATGGTTTCAGTTTCCTATGCCACATATATTGCGCATGCTCTAACATAAGTTAGTTTCTTCAGCTGCTTATTACATGTTAGATATTACTTTTTCTTCTGTGAAGATGATCTCACAGGTCGTATCACGGCCTTTCTTGTTTGACTGATTGTAACAACGATTAACAGACCCCGTATTTGTGAAAACATTCCGCATTTCAGATGCTCCTGCTGTGATGACGTCAAGACTAGTTCATGTTATTTTTTCGCACTCTATTGTGGATGGATATATAACTCAAACAATTCTGAAGATCACGCCCATAAAATATTTTGCATGATATCAAATTTAAAATCCTGTAGTTAGTGTGGTAACTCTGATAAGGCGTGTTAGTCAATAACCACGTCCCGACATTCGTCGAAGCTTCACAATTTATCGCAGTATTTGCCCGTGATGCTTCACATCCGGAGGGCGATTTTCAACCTTGTTTTCATGTCATAAGATTACATTCATGTTTATTGATATCGCACCCAATCTCAGCTCCGTTTTTTGTGTGAGTTTGACTGCATTCGTCTTTCTCATGTCGGCGAAAATTTCACGTGCTGTAAGTTCTAATGCATGCACGAAGATGTTTTTACCTCACCGCATAAGAGAGTGCATTTTGACCAACCGTTGCCCATTTACTAGCGCGTATTATCTCACTGTTACATGTACGGCGAAAAGGGACTTCCATTCTTTGTGTTTCTTGGGTTTTCCTGTCGTCCTGTAATCTCGCTCATACAGCGCTACCTCTGCACTGCGCAGCCAATGACCTGACTCATGAACATAGCACGTGCGTTGGCTAGACGAGGCCATCCGATGAGAAAAATTATATATACCTCGATTGAGGCCGCCAGTGAGACAACGCGACGGTCAGGCTGGTTAATCGACCACTTCCCTAGCATTCAAAAGTTCAGTAACAAAGCGAGTTTTGCTAACAAAACACTTTCTTTGTCAACAGTATTCGATTGTTTGACCGTATGAGTTTTTATTACCGAAGTCAAGCACGAAATAATAAGACCCGCCAGATCTCGCCTAATCACCCATTTTTTCGTTTCTTGATTGAATACGCGAAATATTCCTATTGTTGGCATTAATATAACCTGCCGTCAACTCGTTTATAAAAGAGCACTTCGTGCGTACTCTTGCAGTGCATATGGTGCTTCCTATTAACAAAACAATGTAAAAACGTTTGTGATTAGGTGGGATCTGAAGAGACCTCTGTTGGCTGTCGTCGTGAATGACCGATAACCAAGATCGCCTAAGTTAGCGGTAAGCCTCTCTGATTGACCATTGTACGTAAATAATTCGAACTCACAACTAATGTGACTACTTTTTGGCACATGTACGTATTCCAAGTAAGTTTTGTTTTGTTAGATGAAATAGTTCAAGATTGGGATAAGGCAAAATTACACTTTTAATTGACTTCCATTTAGATTCTGATTGGAGCTCAAAGGCTGTAATTTTGGCATGTTAAGCAATATTGAAATTGCTTTATATTTGAAAGAAGTTTCAGATGTTTGGGTCTCTGAAAGTACGCGCCATAACCAGTGAAACGGCACTACGTCCAAGGTGGGTTATTTTCTGTGGTCGGAGCGTCAAGGCGGATTCGAACATGCAACCGCCGCGATCTCAGTATGACGCTCCGCTGGCGATAAATGGCTATTTTAAGCGTTTTAAAGAATCGTTAAGTCAGGTAACTAGCCTTTACTTCAGATAATGTTTAGCAGAAAACGGTGAGAATTGGAAAATTGCAATAAAGTCACAAAATATAACGGTATGTATTGTTTTGAAACTGCGTTCAAAGCTGATAACTTCAAGAAGTTTGTCCCATCAACATTTATCCTAAAAGTGCGTAATGCACATTTACATGAAATCAAGAGATTTGGTGTTCATCTGTTTTATTCACATCAATGGTGTATGACATCTTCTAATAAGATTTCAAATAGTTTTACTATCAATTTTAATCGCGCTTGTTTAGAAACCTTTTAAGTATTTCCTGGAAAAAGTCCAGAATGGCACGAGGCTATTTTCAAAATACTGTCTAATCAAGTACTGACTATGTAGTGACATCTCTACCTAAATATGTATATCAACTGCAAAGATTATTTTTCTCTCTAGACGTGATTTTTCACCATAAACTGTGGAGAAACAAAACAGTTTTCAATAAATTATTCAGCAAAATTCTAAATTGAGTAAAATATTTACACTGGTAAACTATTTTTCTAGGTGGTTTAATCAGTCTTCTTTAGGCGAAGATTGTCCATCTGATCCTGCGTCTGACAGTTTGTCACTGTCTGTCGCCGTTGGTTGAAATTTGTTTCCCCACAAAAACGGGAGGTAGTGTTCGCGTCCTACCGAGGGCGGTAGTGGGTAAGGAAACATCATCGGCAGAACGTCAAGCGGTCGCGGGTGATTCAGCAATGAGTCTGTCGAAAACCCGGAAGTGCGAGAAGAAAAGGCAGAATGCAGCCCCAATCCCGGATTCGAAGGGAGCGGTGTGAAAGCTGATTTCACTCCCCCTCCTAACGGCATCGATGTGGCCTTTGAGAACGGTGTGAACGCAGTCATATATGGTTGGAATCGTGTTGCAACGCCAGGCGCCCCGTTGGCGCTTCGCATCTGTATCTGCTGCTGGGCGATAATCGTGTCTTGGGCTGACAAAAAATGTTCGATAGCTTTAACGAGATCTCCGTTGCAACCCTGAAGCACGAGTTCTAGAACACTCCGTTTTTGTAACGGAAATATTCTTTCTAATATTTCTATACTGTTCAGACGACCAGGTCGAAACGCGGTTGGTAGAGCTGATGGATGACTGGTCTTGGAAACGGGTATAGTCTTTTTAGGAACATCTGTAGTTTCACACAAGTTTTCTCCATTTTTTTGTCCGATTGATGGCACTGTGTCGAGTCTCTCCGTGCGATTTTCGTCGTCCGAATGCAAAGACACGTCATCTGTAAAATAAACATAATTTTAAATCACACTTAAAAGTGCTGAAATCCACAATATGCGCCGAAGACAATTATTTCGATCCTGATAAACAGATTCATTCTGTGAAAGCTTGGATTTTTTATAATTTAGACTTGTCAAATTTACAAAAACTTTATACTTGCGAATCCTGGAATCCCTCGTTGTTAACTAAAGGTTTTAATTATATATTACATATTTTACGTCTTCTTCTTTAATTTTGGTTTACTCGGTCATTCCAACCAGCATTTCGAAAACATAAATTGGACGCTAACTATGACGGAATTGCATGATGTTTTAACAAAATGTAAATTAAGATACATGTCACTACTAGACATTTCAGACCTCACGTAAGACGAGGCATATTTTTTGGTGAGCCCAAGACAGTAACCAGTTTGTTTCAATTTCAAAAACAAACACCGATCGGACAGCTTGGTTTAACCAAGCCGATCGCGGTAATCCGGATTTTTACCGCCGGACAGTCAACCAGAGATGTTTGTTGGGTGTCAGTCTTGACAGATTTTAAGAGCAAACTGCGTAAACCCATCTCGCCGAAACACACGCGCCGCGAGACGCCGCTGTTTCGATGACTGGTGTGTTTTGTTTGAAAACAGGAGCGAGAAAAATTTAGCGGACTCCGCGGGTCGCTAAGATTTGTGTTTCAATCGGTGTTGTTTTTAAACTCAAGTCGAGAATTTGTCTTGCTGGAATGTAAACGCTTACGAAGACTTTGTTTAAGCACGTGTTCATTGACTCCAAATTGTTCAGATTTTTGTATAAATTGTACCAATTAGATATATTATTTCACGTGAAGCACACATAAGTGTCACCAACCGCAGGAAGGTAGACTTTAGTTAATTACAACAAATTATTTGAAGACAAAATCATGTTAACTATATCATATTATATCGCTTAACGTAAGTGTCGCAATTTATCAAATGTTTGTTTAGATTTCCACTACATAAAACAATTTGGAAATGATGAAAGGTGAGCAAACATGCTAGTGTTCAGATGCATATTTAAGTCCATTAAAGTCATTCAAGGTTGAAGGATCGGAAGGTATTTTGTTTTAGGAACTGAGGAGGAAGACCTACAAATACATAACGCCAGAAATGTGGGTTGTTTTTCTAATTCGCATTCACGCTAATATTCTTGAACATAATAGACTATAAAGTAGGAGATTTAAATATCCAAGAAATTATCCGGAATATTAAAGTAGTGGAATTATTTCGTCTTTTCCTCAGCAATGTCAAGTATAAAAAACGTCAATATGTTTTAACCTGCGAAATACTAGTGGCGATTAATCACAGTACAGTTCACATGTATTTACACAACTTGTAACTTGTTTTAAAGTTTTCAACATTGTTTGCGGAGAGTCATTCAGAAAACGGAAAATCCCCTCAGAAGTTCATTGCTTTTTTGCAAAATGTTCGTAAATTGGCATCGACGTTTTGGAATTTGAAATCATCGAATGATTCGTTTTCAAAGGCTGGCGGTCTAATTACCGTCTGATTTATTGTATTTATTGTACTGTAGTTTTGTTGTTCGTGTTTTGACCTGACGATACTGTAGCGCCAGAGCGGAACTAAAACGTCAACCTGTTTCCGTAAGTAATGAATATCTTGCAATTTAACCCATGATGACAATGCAAATATTAAATAGCCCTCCATAGAAATGGCAATGTTGAAAAAATGGACGTGAAATTTAATTCGACGTTTGTACAATGCAACCACCATAACTGGTCTCAATCGATTCTTAAACCAATTCACTGGTGATTTTGAAACTGAAATGCAGAAGAAATGATGCAAAAAGGAGAAAACCTTGCCATAGTTCAAGACATTGCTAATTCACAAGAATATCTAAAATATTTGGCTCGCTTGCAGTAACCTGCGGATCATTTTCAGCTTTTTCTTGCGGTTTAGTGAGCACTTGTTAGTTTGTGTAACCGCCAAGTGGCAACACCGCCTATTTTAGTTGATGTTTTCCTTCACATCCAATGTAAACAACAAACATAATCGTTGTCAATTAACTAATGTGTAGATGACGTTAACGTGAAACAATTCACTTTCCTGCTGCGACGCCAAGATGTTGAGCCAGCAACGTTGATTTAGTGGGTAATGGATACATTGACGCTTATTGTTTGGTAACCTTTCTTATTTTTTCCTGCTTAATTTTCCTAAAATATCCCACATTAGGCAACTTTCATGTACTCATGTTGACTCACTTTTCAAACTATTGATATGTTTCCAATTTTACGAAGTAAACACTTTTTGTTTTGATCCTTTTTGATTGTGATTATGGACTTCGAGATGACACGTGAGCTTCTCTCGCGCGTCTTCCTAGAAACGATCAATTGGAGGCGGACAACTGACAAGGCGACTTGTGATTTCAAAATTATACAATTTCGAAATACAAAATTTGATACCACTTCAAGCTATTCCCGTAAAATAGGTACGATATTTTATGATAAAAAGTTTTCACCAAAAAAGCAAACATTTATTTTAAAGCCTGTTTATTTCTGCAGTCGTTTTACAACGATAAGTAAAACAAAAATGTCACTTCTGTGACATCGATATTCCGTTTTGTGCAGTCTTAAACTTTCCCAGTCTTTGAATGTAAATTGTGATGACTTATTTATGATTCATCTATGTACTACCCAGTCGCATATCTATGTGACTGCCAGGGTTGTTAACTGACGCCTATCCAAAGTTTGAAATACATCTTTCTAAACAAATTGAGATTTTAAAATCTGTTCCCTACGATCAGTGTTAAATTTCAATGGGTGTTCCTTCGGCACGTCCACTCTTATAACCTCAAAAGTTTGATATTGCAATGCAGAACAAGGAAAGCATTCGCTAAATTGAATCTCATTAAAACTAAGTCAAAACTTGTAATCTTGTTTCATTACATGTTAATTCAAACTGTGTTTTTATTAGATAGTGAACGCCTTTCACGGCCGTATCTACTCAACAAGACAAGCAAACAGATTCCAAAAACACAATGCCCGCTTGAAAGTATATTTGTTTCTATTACTCAGCCTAACCCCTTTTGTTTACATCGCCAAATATGATCCCTGTTGTTGATAATCGGGTTAGCTTGCGCACAGCAAGTCGGAAATTGTCTGTTTAGATTCATTTGTTGATCAGATGACGTGGGTCTCAACAGAAATGTTAAAGGCATTCTACGTGGTCGGGAAAATATTTTGTGCCCTAAAAACCATTCGCAAGATTTCAAATAGCTTCAAAACCAAGAAATTCATGAAATGTATAATAACCAAATTCATTAAACATATTTCCCGTTTATTGGAGAGAACACATATAGATGTGCCGCACGCAAATAGTTTTCTTTATGACAAAATGTTTGCGAGATTTCATGAAATAATTTGTCAGGTTTAATTAATCTTAAATGAATGAATATCGTGAATCACATCTGACCCCAAACCGACGAACTACAAAAGAGGTGCTATTCTGGTTTTAACCGCGCTTGTCGTCCAATAGCTTTTGTTTACATTAGCAACTCAAATCGCCTTGTGCTGTCATGGACCATTTTACGAATGATGAAAAGAATTTCAAGTCTCTTTAATTTTGTTTAATTATTTGATTACCGGTATCAGGTAAAAAGGTTGTAACTGTTTACAACTCCGAAGATTGACAGTGACGTTGCATTTTTAGTCTTGCTGTAACAGTTTTTTTACACACTGTACAATTTAAAATACATTTATATTCGCGGGTTGCCTTACCTTCACTGTCGTTGTCGTCAACGTCCGTAACATCTTGAGAGTTCTTCTGCGCCGGTGTCACCGTTCCGGGACCCCATAAAGGCCCGGGAGTTAGTATTGGCAGCCCGCCGCCCTCCGACGAGGAGGTGCACGCTCTCAGTCCCAAGGCAATGGCATCTTCCGCCGCCTGCTGTCGCTTCAGAGCGACCTGGGCCGCCATGACTCTTTGACGCTCGGCGATGAGATTACATTTGGCACAGGCGCACTCCTTGAACTGACAATGTCTCTTGTGGCCCTTCAGCCATGACACGACTCCGTGGTTCCGGCATCTGGCACATTTTGGCTTTCTAGCCCCCTTTTCGGTCAATGGATACATTGCCCTCAGTGTGTTCATTTCCTAAGATTTAACTTGATGTTTTTCTCTCTTCTAAACTTGAATTATGGTTGCCAAATCAATGTCCCGCAAGTGGACTCCAGTGTTTGCTATCCGTGATACCTTATCCTATAATGCCAACATATCTCTTGCTTCCTTCTTTAAGAGAAACACGACCACCCAGTTTTGATTTGGTGTATCAATATCAGTTGTCATTTCGATTCCCATTGGTCGTTTCTATTGCGAATCTACTATTTTTCTTACACGCGTCGTGATTGGTTAGTATGATTGGCCACTGCTTGCTGACTGGATTTAGTTTATGCACAGCAAAGACGTGCTGGGTAAACTCAGTAGACCTGGGTACATTTTTCTGTGTCAGGCAGTTATAACAAATATTGTTTTAACACCTGGAAAACAGACGGGCTTGCATCTTAAACAAAAATGACATAACACGTTATGTATCAAACTACGCACCGTCAATCAGTTTCCTAAACTTTCTTATATTATTTTCAACCTGAGCGAGACGCCTAATCCTTCGTGTTAATAAACCTAGAGCATGCAGACTTTACTCAGCAGTCGACCGGCTCCAATTTTGTGTGTTTAAGTCGTAGAACTTGTAACAAATTGACGTATCGATGGCATTAGCTCTCGTATCGTTTCACTTTCTCAAATTATTCAGTGTCGAGAGACAGTTGAGTGATTCTCATGCCGATATTCTTACAATCGATGCTCCCAGCTGATTCTTTGTATATAACAGTTGCTAAAACAGTGACACTGTATTACGTTAGCTGAGATCGACTCCTAAGTATAATGGCTCTGTTTAAAAACAAAACCACTACGCTAATCTAAACTACAAACACCAAAACAGATTGCATTTAAAGGCGGCGCCCTAACATGTTTTTTGTATTGTGTGTTTTATATTGTTTTCGCAAAGTAAACTTTCGCTAGGAGTGGTCCGTTTGAAGCTGTGTTGTATCAAAGATTTACACGTCAGCTTATTTTTCAACATCCGAGACGATGATTAGCAATCGTTTGTTTAATATAATTTTCACAAAACGGAAAACAAGACAAGCCTCACGTACAAGAGTTGTAAAATAAAAAATATAAATCCAAAAATTGAGACACGTCGCTTTTGTTGACGAAAATCGATTTGCTCAAACAATAAATTGCATACGCGGGGAAATCGAAAAAATATGTTGCTGGGATACCATTATTCATGAGTTTTGTGTTAACGAAGGTCACCCACAATTCCACACCCGCAGTTTTGTGCATTTGTTTAAGCACACCTCTATAAAGACTTACGTACATTCATTACCATTGTCACTGTCCTAGTGTTAATTTCATCCACAAATAGGTGTCAGGCACTATGTTTGGGCCTTTAGCCTCATTTTCAAAGCCCAAAAACCTGTAATTTCAAATTAAGATGAAAACAGGTTTGAAACTGTTGAACACACTTGTGATCTCTATGACGAACATAATACAGTCGAGGAAATCTAGCAATCAGGTTGTTTTATTTCATAATTTAAATCTTTTCATTTGACAAATGGAAAATCGAAACATAACAAGACTCTCCATTCAAATGTTTACGTATCCCAAAACAACAGTCACATAATCTGTGGGCCTGGGATGTATACACGCGTTCAGGAAGAGTTGTCAACCATTTGAGGCTTGTACCCTGTAGGTAATACCAATAATGTTTACCAGTAAGGTCTTTCACAGATCTTTCAACAAATTGTCGCAGCTAGACCGTACTTTGTACTTTGCAGAGACCTGTTTTGGTGCTTCTTAGAATTTTGATACAGCGTTTGTATACAAAACCACTAAACTGTTTTGGAATATAAGTCGTTTGTAGTAACCTATGCCGTGTAATGATGTGAAACTAAAACAGAGTGTGGATTTTGTCCAACATTTTCAGTTGCAATGTGGTAGGCCTGGAAAGTAGGCCAATTTTTCGTAGAGAGAGACTAAATCTGGGGAACTTTTTTATTCCATTCGTGTACGTATTTGAACTAAGCACATCCAACTATATGGATGTCTAGTAATGACGTATCTGCCACCAATTATGATGTGAATTGGACCCGCAAATAGGAACTCAAATGCACAATTACATTTTCAAAAGATTTGAAGGTATTGTATTTTTCCTATTCAGGTATCTACAGGACCATTTTTGCACTTGAATTTTTTACCATTTTTTGTTTGGATTAATCAATGTGTTCTGACAACGTTGCACCAGCTTCTGGGGAGTTGAGAAGGATTAAGATTAATCAGGTCCATAGCCAGGGAATAATTTTCTAAGTGATTAGCAATTAACCCCGCAACGTAAATCTGACCTAATTATTATTACCGTTTTCAGTTTTGGCATTTTAATTTTATTTGACTTAGTCCAAATCGTAAAAACAATGAAGCTCATTCGCTTAGGTGTGAAGCACTTGACCAAAACACAATAAGTACAGTTGTATGTTATAGAATAGCATATATGTGTGTGCGTATCTTGGCTATTTACTAATAGGCACCAACAATAAGCAAATGACAACGTAAACACAATTTGAGACATCCCCATGCACTGCGCATAGCCCCCTGTGCCTAGCTTGTGCGCTTATAAATTTGGGAGTAAAATTTTCTTTTCATTTTCCATTTGTCAGTTTTATTTAAGGTTACGCAGGACCTTATCGACAAGTCTGTACATTTGGCCACATATCTAAAAAGTACAAATTTTATCTCAGTAAAAGCTTAATAAAAACTATCATCAATTGGTTATGGTTTTAATAAATTTACAAAAAACCGTACATTAATACCGAAACAGCTGTATCAATAACCTGATCAAATTTCATTTGATATGAATGTTCAACATGGAATCTCAGAATCGATGGTACAGTATATTATCACTCTGTTTTTGTTTTATGTAACTTAATTAATTTCAAAAACATAAAACCCTATTTTTGATATCCTTCGTGCAAAAGTGGTACATTTTAAAAGCAATTCCTACATCGTTTTACAGCATAGTGTAAAAGCATAGTCTCTTGAAGTGTTTTCTAAGAATTTGATCAGTCATTTCTGAGATTTAGTGTTCCGAAGTCTGCCAAATTAGGACATTTTCTTGGGTTCCTAAATAACCTTAACTTCTGAAACAAAGTCAGTCGGGTTCTTACAATTGCACTATGTACGAGGTGGGACTCATAAGTTGTATATTTGGCCTGTCAAACCGTCTCAAACTTGTTTTGTCCTCGATTTGCTGTTTGAGATCGTAGTTTCGGTCTCCGAAAGCTCGTGCAGTCTCGCTTAACATTAATAATTTCAGCAATACAATGGCTGTCATCCGACTTGGTAAATATTTCCAGCAAACCGGAAAACATTGTAGCACAGAGTGACATTAGAGTGTTCTATTTAGTTAATCTTTACGGGAAGTTGTGCTCTAAACTAAACACGAATCGAACTTTTCCTCGAGCTAGGGTTCCACCATTTGCATATTTAGTTAATCGCCGATCATGCTTTGTGAAGTCTTTGGTGTCAATTACCAGTTGGACACTGGTATTTAAAATCGTTTACATTAAGCTTCCGTTGTAAAATACTAAAACTCGCAGGAAGCTGGCGGTAACTCAGTCGACTCTTATCAGGGATTTCAATAACGGGAAAATCACCACGTCTATATTATTATTTAATCGTATACAGCACGTGAATTAGGAGACAGAAATTAACAAAGATCGTCGATAAAAAGAAATAGCATTTGATACGCTTACGTTAAGGATGTTTCTAAGATCGTATGAGAACTATAATTCACCCATTTAGTTATTCATTGAAAAGACCTCTCGCACAGCCCTTTACAGTGAAATAATCAACGTGCTGGGTTTAAATAATCTCTGTCATCGCGAAAACAAGTTGCATAATTTTTGCAGTCTTGATATTACATGAGCACAGAGCGTGACAAGCGCAAAAGACGAAATTTTTCAAGAACAAATATCTCCGTGGGGGATATTTCACGAATTCTAAGACAAAGAACCGGCGAACTCTTCTAAGTGGGATTTACGCTTTACCCTGAAGCTCGACAACTTTCTGGACACACACACGCATTGTATATACTGTAGGTTATTACGTTTAATTTGTTTCCGTCTATCTTACATATGATATTAGTTTTCGACGCGCTCGCCTGACAGAGATAAACCTTTTAGAGCGCCACAGTTTAATGACTTTTAGACGAGGAAACGAGCGTGTATTCATTTCGGTAAACATTCGCGGGAAGAGGAAATGTAAGACATCCGAGTCAGTCATCTTTTTATGAGCTTTTCATTTTCTTTGCATCAATTTCACTCTTTCATTATTTGTGTTTTTTAATTTCCCAAATGCGTTGCTTCTTTTTCAGATGGAGGTTGGCCAAGACGATGACCAATGAAACTAGTCGCATATAACACATCCTTGCAACTTTTATTTATTCTATTCAAAGTCGTGCGTTCCCATGATCCTGCAGAATTCTCCGCATCAGTGCACACTTTGTCATCGTTACTTGTATTCCGCTTAGTCACGGTTTCCCATTTGACTTTACCTTGTTATAAATAAATAGCTTTGTGCCATTCCCAAATTTAGATCTTAAGAGACATATTCTATGAACTCTTGCCTGTTGTCCTAATAGGCCGAGTGTATTAAAAACTCAAACACATGTCCAATCATCTTTGATGGGTTTTTGTTAATTGTTGCGCGGCATAAACTGAACTGTTCAGCAGTGGTTGCACTTGATTGACTCCGCCGGTTCCGCTGGGTTAACGGGCTAAGGCATTTGTCGATTGGTTTTCGGTGTCGAAGACGTCTTAGACCGCGGTTTACGTGGCGAAACCGACGAAGTTCAAGTGCAGACGAAATGGAAATGTGACGTTATGACGTCATTATCGTTATCCAGGGCTGCATTCCGTAACGCTAGGTCCTTGCAAGTTTGACTACGTAACACAATTCTTCGCAAGATATCGCCGTGCACAGCAAGCGCTCAACATGAATTCAGTAAGTTCACTCGCGAGTATGTTGCTTTACTACGGAACGGTTCAGCAAACCTGGTTGAAATGCGACTGAAGATTTGTGAGACTTAAAGGCCTATTCTGGTGCCAAAATAACTAGTATTTTTAAATCTAAAATATATGAAAAACATCAACATACGGTATCATAGCACACCCCAGTCATTAATTAAGTAGGCCAATTACTATACAGCAGCCCTATCACGAACCCTATTTAGCGCCAAAAAAGATTGAGATGACGTTCGCAGCAGTCGAACCCTGTGATATCATTTGGCTTTTACCGTGACTCCATTATAGAACGAAACGTCGGAGAGCGCACTTCAGATCTTGTAGACAGCCAGCTAGGTGTATGAAGACTATCGTCAAAATACAGCTAGGTGTTGAGCTCCGTTAGACCCCCAAATTACACACAGCCAGGGTAGTTCTGCCTGCCACCTTTACTTGAAACTTATGTCAATAGGTAGAGCTAACGACCCGCGCGGGTGCATGCAAAATCTGGGAGTCAACCGAAATTCACCTTGCGCGTTGCAGCCGTTTAAGTTAGAAACAATCTAATTGAAAAACGTTATTTTTGCATAATTCTTTACCTTTTGTAACAAAGAAAAGTCTGTAGTTGTTTTGAAAACAACGCGCACGCGCCATCTCCTATAACTTTGCGACATCCCTAGGGAGATGAAAAACTTTTAACGAAGTGAAACCAGTGTTCCCATAATGTTGTGATATGAAGGCAGCCTAGTGGAAGAGAAGAACAGTTGATTGAAGAATCGGGGAAATAAACTGACCAATAGGTGACGCAATATTTCATGGCCCCAAAAGCCGACGCAAAAAGATCGCACCACAATTTTAGCAGCAGAATAACGGTAGAACGCCAATTTTCCAACCGATCGGTAAATTATTTATTTTACTCAAGGAAGAGTGTACTTTTTAATGACACTAACTTTTGTCAGATTTTATTTGGTCGGTTTTTACCCACATTGGAACAAAGGTGTAGATTTAGTATACAACTTTGCACCAAGGCTAGAACAGATCTTGCTGCTCTTAGTATTTTGTCGCCAGTCCTTCCTCGTTGTGGACACGAATCTATTTCATGCACGGCACATGACGGGATTGACGGGAAGTTGTATAAATGTATGCCATTGCCGCTTACACAGTTGCACCTTTACACCACGCAACGCGGCATTGTAGCCTACGTCCAAGAAATGACACTCAGCTGTTGCGCAGTGAGGTTTCGGGGACATATCGATGACACGATGAAGTCATATGTACCACTTTACGCTGATTGGTTGAGAATATCTCTGGGGCACTCGAAAGGGCTACGGTTTATGGGCTGTTTAAATTACGTCACAATTAATGACTTTCTGTGGTATGTAAGAAGCAAAAACAATATTTTATTTAAAAAATATTTGTATTTCTTTTGTCAAAAAAGTGTTTCGGTCGCTAGAGGATACCTTTAAAACCTTGGCACGCAAGCACGAATTTCCCTTGCCGTTTACTTTACCAGAATCAATGACGTCACACAATTGTGTTTTATTGCTTGCTTTACCAGGTGTTACTGTCAGTACGTGCTTGCATGGATTAGCGCGGGATAGCTAACTAAAGATAGAAATGAACGCAAAATTACGGTTCAGGTTTACTTTAAGGCCACAGGCCGCATTCCCACACACGGGAAAATACGGATACCTCATACGTTCAAGAATTCTTCGCAGCTACCTCTTGTAAAAATTCATGTCATGTTTATTGCCTCCTATGAATGGTATTTTATATAAATATGACGGAAACCGTGTACATGAAATAAGTACTTTGATAGGCACTAGGCTTTTAATAACGATTCGATTGCGGGTATATGTGTAATTTCTTCTTGGTGAGCTGTAAATGTGTTTCACATGTGGGGCTGTCCGAAAGCACTTACGGAGGAGATAAACTGCGGCGTTAATATAGCTAATGGAAATAGCAGTGATATCAGTTTGTAAATCGTATGATGACAGATCTACAATTGAAGGCACGCTTCAGGTGATTACGTACGGTGTGAATCTTAAAATTCTTTTCTCTCTTCATATGATTCTATGTGCTGTTCTTACAGCCCATACAGGTGGTGGTAACGAAGACAAAAGAGCGTAATCCGTGTTATGAAATTCAGAGAATTAGTTTGCAGTCAAATTTAGCTTAAACAAATGAATTCAAAAGAAATATCTCTACATTCATTTTCTTCACGTATTTTCGTTGATATGTAAGCAGTAATTTTGTGCACAAATATTGTTTTGTTTGATCGGTACCAAAACCGTGATCTCAACTGCGCACCTGTTTATGCATTCAACAAAAAATAACAGCTTTGGTCTTACCCACAAACCAAGGGCACTCATGCGTGTTCAAATTAAATTTCCTGATATTTCGTCTTAAATATTTTTACTTCTTGCTGTGTTTTCCCTGTGACTCTGACAAGTTTGGCATTGTGCGTTCTAAGCTTTGCGTCTCTTGTTTGTAAATTAGGACTGTCTTTGAAATAGATTTCATTTGGTCACCTAACATCGATATACATTTACGTTTCCGAGACACAGAAAGTTTTTTGATTCTCAAGAAATGATATTCAAATTAATTTAAACTTTGCTGTTTTAGGGCTCACGTGCGTATGTTCCCAACACTCTTCCCGGTTGGCAATTTGAGTAAGAGAATGTGAAAAGCAAATAGGCTTATGTTTGTACCTGTATGTGTGTGTGCCAAAAATGAATATTTTGATTTTTTGGAGTGGCACTTCGTCGTGTACATAAACAAGACCTCAAACTGTGCTCTGTTATACAGTTCACCATGTTTTCGTCACGTGGTACATGTTTATAGCACGCATGCGTCTGCGCCGTGACGAAAACCATTTGAGTGGAATAGAAATGTCACATTAAAATTTGTTACTGTGGTGTCACCCGGATATTCTACATTTCTGAACCATTTTGTTTGATTGTGGTTCTGTAAAAAGAACATTAGATGAGTGAGACATGAATGGAGCAACAATTACTGAATCTATATTTCGCCCTATTTGACTGGTTAAATGGCGAAGATAGAAGTAGCTCTTTTACTGTCATAAAATCCGTCTCATAATATTCCATATCGTGGTAGGATTTTATTGCCGTTACCAACACGAACATCGAAACCATCAGCGGCTCAAGAAAACGCTTCAGAGGTTATTGGTTTTAGCCAATCCTACAATTCATTGCAAATTCGAAAAGGGTGCTTGTTCGCTTAGCCTTGGACTTGGTTGTTATCGGAAATGGAATCCTATCACGCTATATTCGAGACCAATTTTGCATTTTCGTGTTAGGCACCTAAACAGGGAGAAATGAAAATGTTCCTAATCTAGAAGGTCCTGCGCCCAGTCGTAGTTAAGACCGTCCTATCTTACTTTTTCCTGACGTGCGACAGTTCGTATCACGAAGACGGTTGTTGAGTGTTAACACGGACGACGGTACTATTTCCGTACGTTGCAATGTTCCGTCTCCATAAAAAGTAGCGTCGCACTCAGTGGCGGATTTAGAATGTTTGACAGGCAAAATCCTGGCTAATACTCTGTCCTGCCCCCCCATTCAAAATCCTGGATCCACCCTTGTCACACGCACCTACGCGCCTCCGACCACTTTAGCCACGACATGTGACACAGCAGGTGACTGGAGATTGCAAGTGAAAACTCGATTTTGTATCATGAAGTGACAAATAATTTAAAGCATTGGTTATTACGAAAATGGGTATTTATATCAGTGTGTAACAGGCAAGTAATGTCCTTACGTGTTATTTTTTAGCAAATTCACAAAACAGTCAGTATGTTATCGAATTCCACTCATGATTTTCGCATAAATGTTTTCTTATTCTTTATTTCATATTTCTTTCGCAGAACAAATACTTGGGGAAATGAAATACATCAATATTCTGATATTGTCGTTGGTTTTGAATCAAGCGTGTTTTCGTTATAACCAAGTGTTTATCGCCATCGTGACGAACCATATGAATGTGTGTTGTTTTGTTATCTGGCTAAGTTTTTAAAGAATACATCTAACAATCACATAGATATTTAAGTTATCCTATAAAACAACAATACAAACAAAACAGTATTTATTCGCACCAGAGTCATTGGGATAAATTAAGTTAATTACCGAAAGATTCACCCTGCCCGCGTGCTTGCTCGTAACAACGCGAGTGATAATTTCTAGGTTAATGAGCGACTCCAATGGTTTTTGACGCATGAAAACGAGACGGAATAACCGATTTGGATTTTGTTAATGGAAACATGTTGGAGTGCTCTAGGGCATGCGGTGCGCGCATTGCACCTAGACAACCTCTCTTTCTGGGTTACTTGGTCTCCACTGACCCTTTACCATCGAAGAACATACAGTGAGCCTCATCGCCAGCAACTTAGTCATTGCAATAAAAAGACTTGATTGTATAAAAATTGTGTGTGTGTGTGTGTGTGTGTGTGTGTGTGTGTGTGTGTGTGTGTGTGTGTGTGTGTGTGTGTGTGTGTGTGTTAAAAAGACAAGTTACACAATAGTAGCGCTCCTTTCTTGACACGCCCTCTCATATGCATTTTATAGCAGTGACATCTGGTGGTTACGTACATGTAGGCCTACATGTGTAACTGTTCAAAATCAATGATTGTTTGTTCGCAAAAGAAGAAGTTGCAAATCCTTGAATTTTTTCGAGACTTTGTGTTCTATCACTTCAATTGTAATATGACTGATGAAAACAAGAAGACATTGATCTATATATATGTATACTTTGCAGTTAGAATCCGTCGAATAAGATTCATTACTCTACAGGAGAATGATTTCGAAATCGCATTCCCGAAAAAGTACTTTTATATCTCTCTTTTATCAGCGCAATGCGGCGAAGTGTGCAATTGATTATTCTGGAGTCTGTTTTAAACCCTTCCGAGTTTGATTTTAATGAAGCTTTTCCAAACGCTCTCGTGACTATGAATGACATCTGCTTACGAAATTGACAAGTCTTTGTCCGTTAGAGAGGATATGTGCGCATTTAGGCCCATGCGCTTATATCTTTATGCTTTTTAAATGACTTGCTCAAGTGTTTGCGCCTAAAGGTTACTTATACGCCCAGCCGGATATGCGGCTGTATAGCAACTGCGGAGGTTGCAGATTCGAATCCGAGCGGCGACTGAAATCAGAAAATCCGTTTCCTCTCCGATAATGAATTTATTTAAAAATACTTGCATATACGTTTGTATCTATTGAAAGTTGCATTTGAAAATTAATTGAGTTGAACAATTCCATCAGCTTTATTAATTTTTCTACAAGTAGCTATTGCTGAAAATCAAAGTCTTGTTTTCGTGAAACAATTCAACAACTGTCTTTAAACTTGAAATGGCGAACCCACACAGTTAGTTTTACAGTGATAAATCAATTATTCAGAGACTTACACTTGTCATTCCCAGCGACGGCCGTCTGTCTGTGTTTAATACGCACTAATTAGTTGGACCAATCCTCAGGCTGATTACTAATTGATATTTCCAATAATATAAACTTTCTTTAAACACAGATCAGCTACTTAATGCAAACACATTACGACATTAAAGGGGTGTGCCTTAGACAGCATTATCTTAGTCTAGCTAAAATATATCAAGTACATTAGACTGAGTTGTTGCTGTTGGAAGCGTGAGTTGTTATTTGAGACAGGTAAAGAGACAAAAACGAACAGAATCGAGAAACAAAATATTATCAAAAAGGAAATAATAACGAATATAGAATGAAGTTGAAATGATGGCGAAAATTTTTGATTGGTGTCGAAGGCTAAATCGTCATATTTATCCAAGCTATGGACATTTTGCCTTCAGAAAGTTTTTTTCTCAGTTTTAGGCGTCATTAATTTTATACTTCTTAATTATCAAATCTTCTCATTTGTTTCGGGTTGGCCGACGTTTTCAGCAAAAATATCATCTTCTCTGCGCCAAAATTGAAAAATGTTTACTGCACTACTGTTTTGATAAAATAACGTTGTTTGTTCACACACTAAGTTACGTACAAAAAGAACAATGTGGTGATTAATTCGGACACATGTTAAGCACAATTGAATATCAATGAGATTGCGCTGATTGAGTTTGCTAATATCTCTAGTTGCTTAAATTTTTAGAATCAATACAGATTAACGTATTTACCGTTTCCAAGTCATCTACTCGACATCGAAAATCGATTTCTTATAGCAAATGTTAAAAGATTTGTTGTTGATAAAAACATTGGTTTTTACGGCGTTGGTCTGTTCGACACGTAGAGCCTTTCGACTACAGTAGTAGTTTTCGGAGGATTTGACGTGCCTTCTCAGGAAACTAGAAACGAATACAATTAAATTCTACAGTCGTGTTTAAACGGGTCACTGTTTGATGGAACGGAAAGCCGACAATTTAAGGGCGATGAGTGAATTCGCAATATTTCAATTATTAAAATCACGAGAGTGGCAAAAAGGGGTAATTGGCGAAACGAGCGGGGGGGGGTTCGAGTTAGTGCAACAACCGAGAAAAAAGGAATGATCTTGTAAACGCTCGGGTCGATTACATTTCAGGACAAACTGTGGCAAATTTTCACCTCCCCAGGGACAAATCGAAACTAATACAGCGGCGATATCTGATAACTGTGTTCATACTTTTATTAAATTTAACACTAATGCCGAATCAATTTGAATTCTCGATCAAAATTTGAGTGTTCAGCATCATGACAAAGTCTTCGTCATCTAGGACTAATATTTTGTCTTAAAAGATACATGTCAACGCTAATCTTGTATTGCAAACCTTATTGACGTCCGGTTATTTGAGAGATCCATTTTCCCGTTATTTTGTTTGTAAATAACAGTCAACCACTACTAGTTTGGAAAAACATAAATGTGGTTAACCCGTCACATCGACAGGACCCTGGTACTCTTTTAATCATTTATTCAAATAGTCAATACAATAATATCTCCGTTGATAAGACAATTGGTAGATTAAGTAGATACAAATAGGGCTTGGGTGTCACCCCAGAGATAGCCCGTTGACATTCAGCCAGTACCTTGACCATAAGAACAAATATAAATTTTACAACGCGATAATTTTGACACGCTTTGTACATGTAGATTGGTTCGTGAACGGGAATTTCAAATCCGTGTTTTGATTCCACATGTGAAACTAGAAGTCCGATATTCTTGTTTCCTCTACCCTTACCCGCGTGAATTCCTGCCGTTTAGACGACTAAAAAGATAAACGTTATACACTTCGTTATTTTTTCTTATGTATACGTGAGGCCATTTTAAATGTAGAGCTACAATGGAGTAGATATTCCGAAGTGAAAATTCAGTTTACGGTCTCCGATCTTTTTTTCTCATTTATGATGACTTACATTTTTTGAATCCAAATATTTAGTAGACGTACCAACCACTCACGTTGTTTAATGTTGTTTAATGATAACACTGAGTGGCACCAGATATATATATATATAACATTTTCAAATTTATTTTGAAATTGCTTTGTTTATCCGATTCGTAAGAAGAACACACAAATCTTATATAACTGCTGATCAGACATTCTATTTCATATCAGCCAAAATGCGATCAATTAGTTGAGATAATTTGAATGTTGTTGCTTAATGCCAATTAAAATTTTACAGCTTTTAACTAATACTCTGAGATATTTTAATTTCGGTATTAAAACAGTCACACATACTGAGTTTCTGAGCACAAGATTACTCCAATAATCCCAACGTAGCTAATTTTCAGTCACAAGGTGATTTGACTATCTTTTAAATCCTACTTGAGACTCACTGAAGACGATAAATGTAATTACATAAACGTTAGCGAAGTGGGGTACATTCTGCACTAAGACATTTCATGAATTAAACCACGTGACCTCTTAATGGTCGCCAGTGGTCTCTGGGATTGTTTACGGATGTTTATCGTACTGTCATCGCGACGAAGTCATTCGAGTGCAGCATTTGGGCGAATTATGGTTTTTACAACAATAAATGTGAATATAGCACCTTGATATCATATTTAAATAAATTAAAATTCAGATTTTTGATTTCTTTAAACGTGAGATGTTTGTTTACAAATCGTTTGCCGTATTGTCAAAGACGCCGATAACGTAAAAATGTTAGCCTATCCATTGCCATCGTTTGGGGCTGTTAATCATGACGTTATTTCGTGAAGGATGCGCCTCCTGGTGCTGTGTTGTCATCACTATCGGGGAAATGACCAAAACAGTCACCGGAGAGAAAAAATATACAATGAACGTCTGTCGAGTCTTTTTTATCAGTGCAGTATATTTAGGTAACTTATCATTAAAAACAGCAATAATGATTTTAACTATTCCTGTAAGTGCATATTTGTTTTGTTTTTCCGATGATAATATAACATTGTTAACGATTAGGGCTTACATTTTATACATCACGTAATTGATTAAAGGGATATCATTGACGAGGATCAATAGGCCAAAGTCTCGTTTACCCCAAGTAATACCCGTTGCTCCATGGAACAAACTTGCAAAGTGACATATCTTACTTTTAGTTTGAAATTAAAGGAAAATACTTTTTACGGCGTGGGGATTCCCATTTGTAAAGAGATGTCTCAACCATGACTGTTCAGTATAATACTGGTATCAGATTAACTCCTCTAGAAACTCTTTGAATGATTTAGCTGTTAACGCTGTCCAACTAACTTAAAGCAGTGAATTGGCGGGTGACACCGTCCTATTTTTAAGACAAGTACACTGTACTGTCTGTTGCAGATAAATGAAACAGAAAACGACAGATTTAGGTATGGATACACCATTGCTTACAATGAAAACTTTCAAACTTTTTACGAATTGAAAGGGGGTTATAAAAATTTCCGAATACAGAAAAAAGACGAGTTAAAAATATGTAACTTGACTTACGAATCTCTGGTGAACGTTTCAGAGAAATGAGCTGGAAACAAGCAAAGGGCCTCGGAAATGATTTGCTAAACTGAAATTGTACAGTAGTGCTTATAGTTGCTTCAAACCCGCTTTCAGCACTGTTTCAAATTGTTCTGCAGCTAAATTGGAAGAGGTTTCAGGGCTCGGAAAGAACGTCTCGTTATTGCTCGACGTGAGAATAGGTTCTGTAAGTTGGCTTGTCCCAGCGTCGCATTTAATGCGTCGGGCACGGTATCAAGGAATATCGAAGTGTCAGTCTTTTGCAAACATGGAAATCCCTTCTCATGTCAGTCTGGAACCAGTTGAGGCGAATTTTATAGTGGTAAGCGATCTACGGAACGCGGATTTCATACATGCAGTACAGCCGCTTTAAAAGTTTTGATAAACCACTGGCGGACTTAAGGGGGGACAAGGTGCAATGACCCCCCCCCCAAAAAAAAAAATTCTTCGTATTCCATTTGGCACTTCGGGGGTGCGAATATCTGACAGGCAAAATCCTGACTAATACTCTGCCCTGCCCCCCCCCCAACTCAAAACCCTGGATTCGCCCCTGTAAACCTACACGTATAATAATCATTCTATAGCTGATTTTGGTTTTATGTTAACTTTTAATATTTGCACACTCAAATGACTTGTTGTCGTGCATATTGATATAAAACACCGAGGTTACTCGGTATGAACATACATCTCTACGAAAGAACAAAAAAATAAATATACTTCGTGGTGAAATCATCTAGTCGCCTTGTATCCATATCTTTGAATACATACTGTCAACAGGGTCGCTAAGTAACTAAGCCCTTTAAGAGTTCGGAGGGTGTGTTTTACATGAGCTCTCAGGACTTATTCTGATAACTGTCCAGACGTGTCGTTAGTCGTATCACTGAACTATTGCGACAAGTTCAGTGAGTTTAGAAAAACGTTAAATTCGATGATTACGGTGTTTTAAAGTATCGGCTAACACTTAATGCAGCGCGAAGAAATCGTCTACAATATTACAATGTTACTACCGTCTTGTTGAATACATTCAGTAGCGTCCCCTATCAACCGCGTCACACAACACATAATAAGGTTACGTACATGTAAGACCCTAGAAAAATGTCCAAGTTTGGCTAATTTTGTAGCATCTTATCTCAGAACTTCAGTTACTATGTTTTATGCACTGTTATCCAATACAATGTTGAAATTGTTTTTTAAAATGATCCACTACTGCGGGAGGGCTTATCAAAAATAGGACTTCATGATTTTTATGAAAAAAATCAAACGGTACGTGAACGAAAACGAATGATAATTAAGAAAACTGTGTGTTAGAGATTTCATCTTGAAGATTTGTATCAAATGGAATTAGAACATGTTAGTGATGCTGTTGTTTTGCTGTGAAAGTACCTTTCTTTTTCTTTTTCCTTAATTTCATTAAAAAGACATAGTCAGTAGTCAGGTGGTCAGGTGGACCAATCAATTGCAGATTGGTACAAAGTAAAAAATCAGAGCTTGCAGGCTTTCTGCTTTCAAAAAATATATACTTTTACAGAGTTTTATTTCGTAGTCCTGTAAACATTTGGCTGAAGGCACAGACATGTCAGCAATGGTACTACATAACCTTTAAGCAATATTCACTGATCATGCCGCATGATAAGGAAGAAAGCCGAAAGGTTACAGTGTTTACCTTTTATAACTTTCAAAGCGAATGACGTTAAAAACCATCGAATAGTGTCGATTGCAACATGTTAATCACCGAGTGATGGGTGTGCCAAAACATGAAATTCCTGGTTAAGTCTTTATCGTGGAATTTTTTGTGCGTACTGTTTGACAAAATCGTAAAGTACATAGTTTCGTGAAAGATTGTCGAACCATCAGTTTTTAATTCTTCGATAACCAGTGGTGTCTTTTTATGAACAGTGAAAGAAGACTTAAATTTGGTTGTACGACCGACACAACTATTTTTGTAAAGCAAATAAATCTCGCTTGAGAAAAAGGGTAAATTCTCTGAGAATATTTACAAAGTTACAAATAATGAGAATTCTTTATCAATTATTTCTACACTGTAATGCGCTCGTAATTACTTGGCTAAACTTTTATTAGCTTTTGTGAAGTGAGGAGCGCAAGTCACATTCATAGAACCAGGCCGCAAGTCAGCTCCATACGACGTTTTTAGGAATTCGTGGCACACATTCTCCCAACAATTATGTCATCTTCTTTTTCGGCATTAAATGATACTAATATTTGATACACTGATTTATGATTTTATCGCATGTCAACAAACGTGATGTCACTAGAGTATGCCTTCCCTTTTGTTACAATATGGCTTCTCGCCGAACTCTCGAAGACAAAATGTGCACAAGTAGACCGCGCATGTTGGGTAGTTCCGTTAGCACAGGACTCTCACTACGTACAGTAAGTCAGTGTGATCAAGTGCACAGCTTTTATACTTGGCGACATCTCGCCAGGTATTTCATATTAGGTGTTTTCGCGCGCCAGGATAATTTCATTGGCGCAGACGGTCTTAATTTCTGTAATACTAACTTGATTCTCAACTCGGTCTATTAGCGTAACGAACCAAGAAAGATTGTCCTTTGCACATATAAGCAAACCAGTCTGAACACAGAGGACGTTTCTTGCGAATAACCTCTGACTAGCAGTGTGCAGACATCGACCTACTGCAAATGTTTAAAAGTACACTGTGTGTGGACATTTACACCATACAGACGTGCAAACAAAAGGCAAAAAACACAATTATTGGTTTGCTCTTTTTCGGCGGAGGCTTTCACAACCGTTTAGCCAGTTCACAAAATCATTGGATATCCATAGTTTTGTTCATAAAATGTAGACGTAGACTGATTACCCTTTGACGGAGTCCTTGTATGAAGCGCTATCTATTGAGAGATGTGAGAGAAACTTGTGCCATGGCTGGCAAACTGAGTCTGTTGAAAACCGGTCTGCGTTCAAAAGATGCGAGAAATTCATAAAAACGCATACCCTACCTCGAGTCGGCTCACCAGGAACGGTCTGACAACGTGTCACAGAATTCGACGACATTCATAGGTCCGCTAAAACGTAGTTCCGTAAAGAATCGTGTTAAGTCGAGAATGAAAGCTTTTGAAAGTTTTAGGCAGAAAGTCAGCAGTGAATGTACCATTAAAGGCGATGTGAAAATGTCGCTCAGGTGGATGCAGCGAAGAATATTAATATAATTTAATTTGTCACACAAAAGTTTTTACGAAAAGGGTAGTTGTATAAATCATAAGCACAAATTGTCATTCTTTCTATGGTACAATATCTTTTCTTTGCGTTTGTTCTCTGGAAAAATGAAGTTGCCGTGGGCGAGTGAAAAATTACTGCAACAGGTGCGTGGTAATATAGATTTACGAGCAAGGGAACGAAACAACAGAACTGAAGTCCAATTATCAAAGGCATCAATGGTCACTTCGTATTGCTTTTGATACCCATCAGATCTCAGTAAGAGACTGCACGCTAGTGTTGGCTTAAAGTCCTTCTCTCAAACTGCCCATGTGGTTCCCGTATCCGAAAATACTTACTACATAAAATCTTATTTTCGACACCCTTTCTTTATATTCTTTTCGCCTTTCTTGCCAAAAGCGATTTTTGAACAGTATTTGACCCTTCTCTCTGAGCGTATGATTACCGGTTGTCGTCGGTTATTTCCGTACCCACATTTCCGGCTCATCGGTTCAGGAACTTGTCCTGAACGCCGCCATGTTTTCCTTGTAACTGAATGTGCTATCGCTTGCTCGAAAAGTCTTCATTATTTTGTTTTATTAGTAATATCTCGTGATTCATTTGCATATGTACTGTATTTATAGTTTGTAGTTAGTGGTCGTTGATTTTTTTGGAATGTTACGCGTACTTAGTATGTTAAAATAGCATTGGTGTTTAGTTCCTTATGTAGGCCGGTCGAACCTAGGAACCAATATGAGTCGAACCAATTTTTTTCGGTTTTATTTTTTTCTCGTTTTGAAAAAGTACTTTGCTATCATCGGAAAGGTAGTGCATTCTACTCAGTAAAAATCGAAAAAGTATCAAAATCGGGGCAAGCAGTGTAAAGTTATTGCAAGTTTTGTGGCGAAATTTGGGTCACTTTGTTTGGATCGCGTCGGCCATATTGGAGGACAGCGGGATAAGGTACGAGTTTAAAAATTTGTGTAAATTGTTTTCGCCAACAAATTACGGTGAAATTTAGTTAGACATATCTTTACTTACTATTCTGCACGATTTAACAGTGTTCACCAAGTTTCAGCCTCGCAGTTGTTACTCATTAAATGATAAATGTGCTCACAATTCCCGTTGGACTTCATCTCATTTCGGGCGGCACCGACAACATGGCGACATTTGCTGAACTGAAAGGCATGTTCAATCGGCTACTTTGTAATTTTTGAAGATTTAACGTTGATACATTTTGACAAACGTTGCTACAAAAAAGAAACTTTGTTCAATTTTCGTGTTTTTTGTGCAAAAATATAAGATGTATTCGAATTATTTTATTGTAAATTTCCCATTCAGGTGATCTTACACTAAGCTAAAAAAGTAGTTGAAATAATTTTGAAATGGTTTTTTGTTTGACTGTCAGCTGCTGACCATTCTTTTAGGCTTGNTGCAATAAAGAATAGTGCGTTTGTGGTGTTATCGGATATTGAGTACACGGTTGTGATATGCTGTGCTTTGAAAGCAGGTTTAATGATGCTGACAATGTTGCCACTTGTCAAAAGAAGGCAAATTATGATTTAAGTACTTAAGCTTAGACCGATATCGAGCTAACTAATAAGACCCGGCAAAATGTCTTAGCCCCGTTTGATGAAATTTCTTAAGATCAAAATTAAGACCGGAAATTAGCTTGCTATGGAGTAAACGTAAGATTCGACTTTTGGTCTAAGTGAGTATTAGCACTATAAACTGCTGAGGAACAAATTCAGTTGATATTTTTCGTAATCTAATGTCCCTAAACAATGTCAAATTGAAGATCGTCTGCTTTCGATTCTAGAACCGGCAATGGCCGCAGAGACAACGCAGTCCGACGGCACATGAGGGATGATATTTTCCAGCCACACCTGGGTCTTCTCAAGCAAACAAGTTCCCATGCATTTTTATCCAAAATGTAAGTAAATCCGCACCTAGATTTTCAAGGTCAAGAGTAATCTTGAAACCATATTTCACATACCGCCTCGCTTAGTTTTGTGAATTCGCAACAGGTGGCGAAAGCGTAGTTTGTATACTCACCTATGTCAAAAACCGATAATACACGCAGTGTTGGCTTACGTAGTAAATGGACTTAATTTCCCTCTAAGTTGAGACCGGAGACCAAAATGAAAGGGTCCTTTCTGAATTTTCGTCTTCAGTCTTAACTTTGCCGATTTTCAGTTACAACTTCAAATTTTTGGTCTTAAGTTAAGTCTTATGCCACTTTCAACAAACGGGCGCCTGTACTAGACATTTATATACATGTGATAGTGCAAGGGAGCATTTAGTATTCTGGAACACGACTAAGGTTCCATAAAAAACACAACTAGGCTCCATAAACAGCACTTTTCCATGACGCACTCAATATTTTATACTCACTGTGCCCTAAAACAAGTTGTTGCAACCTAAGTGACATTCGATGTGTGAATTCGCACACGTGGGCGCACGAGGATGACACTTTTCTCCTCCCTCCCGAATTTGGGGAAAATTAAGAACAATTTGGCAATAGAAGAAAAAAATTCAGGCAGCGGATCGTCCAATGGGAATATAAGGAACAGTCATTGGTTGAGGTGAAATCGGTGGCCCCAGGGAATGGGGGCGACAAGATAGTGGCGACCAGGGGTAGAATTCCGGGTGACGATCGGGGTGTAGAATTGATGGCAACGACGGTGAAAGTTTCTTATCTGCGGGAAAAGCTATACCATATTCCCCATCACAAAGCCAAGTCCTATATTTGTACACGAATGACAATAAAAACAATTATCTCGATGTGTTTCAACAATTCTAAGATGAACTTATTTTTTGTTGCCAAGGTCTCAGTTGCAGTGTAGCGGAAGTGGCGAACTGTTCACGACCCAGTAGCGTTTAGATATTCAGTCTGTTATGCGCTCCCTTTGGGAATTTTAATTCAGTGTTTACGATAAATAGCACAAAATGACGTCCCTTTTGTTTTGAAAAGAATGCTAATCCAAACGAATGAATAGAAATCGTTACCAATTACACGGAGTGTACAGAGATGCATGCCTTTATGTGATTTGTTTTCCCTAGGGACCGATCGAATGAGGTTTCAGTTAAAACATTAATCCTACAATCTGAGATTTTCAATAAATTCACACTGTTCCACTCGTGTTACTGGCGTACGTGTTTATTCAGCATTCGCCTACGGATGGAGGTGAAGGAGATTAGCATTTGTTACACTGTCGTATGAACTATTGTATTCAGCACATCCACAGTGTTGACTTTGCAAATTGAGACTTGGAGCACTGGATGAGGCGGTGGATTTATATGTGGTGGTGTGAATACATTGATTTTTACATCATGCTTACGTTTTGTTGACGACAATGAATGATTTTTAGACCAACGTTGGACGACAAGTCGATGATTATCAGCGCATTTCTCCTTGTAAAGAAAGATCGGTCAAAACAGTTGTCCTCCGGTGAGTATAGTTCAAATGAGGAATCATGGAACCGAAATTTTTCAATTGACGACCGTGACTAACATGCACGTTCTGGCTAATAAATTAGGAAAAAATGAAATATGTGTGATCTAAATTTTGGCGACTTCCCATAATCGATCTTGACTTTGACTTAGAACTATTGACTATTTTACATGATACGCGTTCAACAAAAGAAACTTACTGGTTTATGGTCGTACACTAACACGAAGGTGTAAAAGTTACAAAACGAAACCTTTAACCCTTCGTCCATGGTTGTCGTAACAACCACGTGAAGCTGGTAGCAATAACGTTTGGTTTAGACTACTTATCGATATAAAATTGGCTTCAACTTTTTCCTAAATATGAATGATTTCTGGGTTTGAAAGAACTAACAGTTTTAGTGCTTGAGGCCATTAATGGCTTGTCATCGCGACTTCCGGTAATTTTATGGCTCCGAGCACGGTCTCATTGTTTGCGGAACGGAGGTAGTAAAGAAGGGAAAAACTGATGGCTTTGCAAAAATATTTTCACTTGTGGAATTTTTGCCCGATTGGGCTAAATTTGCCTTGTCAATAAATGTAGGCTTTATTTGTATTATTGTCCAGTTTTATTGCCATTTTTTGTATGATGTGCCGCGTGAAAACGAAAGCCGTCCGGCATAGCCGTTTCAATCACTAAAGTAACTGACGACACACAAGCTTATGGCCATTACCGTGAGGGCGTTCAGTCTTGTGTCGCAACACCTGCCAGTTTTTCTCACTAATTAGGTTCAGATCAACATGTTTCAGACGTGACTTCTGGTTGTTCACAAAAAGGGATTGTGTGGAAGAAAATGGATATTTATGAAGGAAAAGCAACTTCCAACCAAAAAGGTTTTTAATAATCGGAACATGTGCCGTGTACCATGGAGGTTCCGTATCTAGAGATAGAAACGAGGGTGAGGCATTAGACCATATTTTCATATAAATTTGTAAAATTTAATAAATTAGGGATTAACAGGATTGCAATTTATTTTTGATCGAACTCAGTCGATTATTTCGTCGTAGAGGCATTGAATAAATCGCTATTGGTATTTTATCGGCAAAGAGAGGTTGAAATTCGAGTTCGTCTGTTTCTGACGACAGAGCAACAGAAAGAAGACATCATTGGAACGCCGTCTCCATGCAATATATCGGTGTTCCAAGTAGTTACATCGCCCACTCTTTGAAGAGCTGAATGTTCACATAAGTGCTAACTTCTATTTGCCAATATTCTAATAACGCTAGAGTAGAAATTTGCAGACAAAAGAACAAAATAATTACTGAAAACTTTGAACTCCAACAGCTATTTATTTTCATGAAACCTATATTTAACACCAGTAAAAGTCCATGAAGCGCTTACAAAAAATCCTTCTGAGAGGCTGAATGATTTAGTTCTACTCACAAAATAAAAATTCTTGCCAGACATCATGGCATAACTTGTGAAACCAAACCGATCTCTTTAAGGAATAGGAAGAAATAAAATTCGACCCATTCATGTTTCAGTGACCTTAGGAATATAAACGTATGTGAAGTTAGGACGCGTCATGGTGAATTGGTGAAATGAGAGATTTCTTTCGAATTGTTTGTTTGAGTACATGTTTGTTTTAATACTGGAAATGCTTCTGAGTTTAATGTCCCAGAAAATTTTGCAAAGGAGTGTAAATGGTTGATGCAACAAATTTATTATCATGGAATTTCACATTAAATCAATCGTATGATTACTAATTCTTTTGTTTCGTTTTTTCAATCAAACTCGTCTGCTCGCATGCGCTTCCTCGTCTCGTCTTCCAAAGGGTTTCGGGGTAGGTTCAACAAAGTGTTGAGAAAAACTACTAGTTTCGCCCCTGATCGAACTGTCGTTTTCGTTCCAAGGCCTGAGAAACCATCTCTCTCAGCAAAAGTTGTGTAATTTTTTTGACGAAATGCAGATTTCTAGAGTAAAAGTTCGTTTCGGGCGATTCCACAGCTTTTGGCCCATCCTTTACAAGACAAAATGTCGAGTAATCGAATGACCGTGCAATCTGTTGGTCTAGTTGACTCTACAAATTTTTTACGTCCTCTGGTTAACATACGACAGAGTCTCCCTCTCGGCAGAGTTTAGTGGAAATGAATTCCGCGATATTTTGAGCGTAACGGACTAGGGGACAAATACTACAAAATCACATTTTTACAAAGAACTTCCGTTGACTTGACGACGCACACGAGGTGAACTTCTTTTGACGTCAACCAAACCGGAATCCATTTTCAAGTGAGACTGGTCTGAAACGAATCTTTTCAACTAAATGATATAATATAGACTCGTGGTACACGGTAGGTGGCGTAGCAACGAGGGGAACAAGGGATTATGCCCTCTCCCCGTTCATTGCTAGAATTCCACGATTTATTATGCTTTTTCATTAGAATTATTCATCATGTTTGCCCTCTTCCTCGAGTGGAGCATCAATGGGGGACGTCATCAAAATTGGCGCTGACTGGTAAGAGGGAGACGCAGAGTTGGTGGCAATCAGATGAAAGTGAATGAAACTAACGTGGGTAGTCGTCACGCCCTTATCTTCCACTGTGACGGCGATCGCATGTACGTTACAGCTTCCTGTTCAATAGTTTTAGCTTGGGATGTTTTAAAGTAGCTATGAATCATTTTGTGCCCATAACAGGTTTTTAGAGTTGGTAGGTACTGCCTCCGAAACTTCATTTACTGTCTTCTTGTCATATGTCAGAAATGAAATTAGTGACAATATTCCGCTCAGACAAATCCACCGTTTCAGTATCTACATAGAACTTTCGAGTCGGAGCTGAAACGCTCACGTCGTGACATGAGAAACTCGGCCCGTTCCACGGCAGCTTATATTTCACCAATAGATATTTTTATAAGTCTCGTTGTCGTCAAGAGGCCTGTTTATCAGGAAATAGGGTCTAATGCATGGGCGGCGCACCATAGGGGGCTGGGGGGGGCTATAGCCCTCCACTTTTTTCAGTGCCATGCCGCCCATGCAATGTGCTGTTGTGTGGAGTTGATCAATTACTGCATTAGCGATGTCTTCATGGCAGTATAACACTTGCTAAGGTGATTCTTGAGCTGTTACGCTTTTGAATTTAAATTCCTCGTAAAAAGTTAAGTTATGATCATTTTCACTCAAAGAAACACGATAAAATTAGTCAAAATAGATGCTGTTAGGTTTCTGATCTCTGGTGCCTGTTGATGACTGTTTTTTTTGTCATTGGACCATGGAAGATAACTGACCTGAGAGTCGTGTTGTCAGCCAAAAAATTGCGGGAACGCTTAACAATCGCCTAGACTGACATGTTGATTTAGCCTTCATTTACATGTAGACACCCATGTCGTCTGGAGTTGAAACGAAACGGAGTTTTTTTTTGGTACTGCTTTGAACCAATAATGAACTGTCAGTTATTCCTGGGCCCTGAGTTGAATTCTGAACTAAGACCGGGATATGGTGTATTTGGCTTAAAACCAAGGTTCACTGCCGTCTTAAGCAATAGCGGGAGAATTAGATGTTGGGTGTCGCGGATTCTGACTTATTGCGTTAGTAGAGACGTCTTCCGACCACCTTGACTGAAAGGCCATACAACAGATAACAGAAGTAAATATTTCGAATTCTATCATATTCCAGAACGACACTACAAAGACATTTTTCCTCCCATGTCGACCACCACTCAAGTATGCATACGATTTAATTTCATTTGATATCTGAAAATATTTTTAAGATTCAAGTAGACTTTCTGTTACAACTTTGAGCCTGCACCGACAATTAAATATTTTGCCGGCGCCTACACATCTCAGAGAAGCGAGGGTTGGACGAGGGGACACAAACAATCTTTCGTATAAGGGCGACCTTACCTACCGGCTTCTTCTGGGAGGAGATCTTTGTTTAATGAGAAATGGAAACTATCTCTCCCCTTCGGCGTTTGCCGTAAGATTAGGGAATGCGCGTGCGCAGATATAAAGCTTCAGACTCTTTCTCGCGTATCAATGCTTTCGTCAATTGTATTTTCTACAATAAACGTATAAAAATGCATTTGACTAGTAGATTGGGAAAATTACAACCGAATGGTACAATTACTAGGAGTGAAACAAGCGCTGTTTTGCATTTCGCCGTTCACAGTAATATTGAATTTTTGTATGTTTACAGTAGTGGTGAAAATTGCTTAAATTGTCAATACGTGTTGCGATAAAAATCAAGTGGCATGGGCTTCTGTATAGTGTTTTGCAACCTCCATTCCGAGCCATACGATATCAATAATACGTATGTCAACATGTACATGTACATGTACAAGGGGCTTATACACTGTATAAGCTGTGCTGTGTGTAGTGATGAAATCTGAGGAACTGACCACGTTACATCGTGTATTGTTACTTTTCACGCCGTTAAAACTGGCTCAATGTATCTGTCCTTTGCAAGTTTTAGGAAAATTGGCTACAGGTGTTTATTCAATGTTGGGTTATGTGGCAATTAACTTTGTACCTAATCAACGTTTTTCGTAACGGTTTGGTGATCTGGGCCCGCTCTCCAATCTCCGTACTCAGACTCGAATCATACTCAAACTCAAACTTCATACTCAACTCGAGTATAGACTCAGCTTTGGTGTATTCAATGCCATACTCGAAAAATCTGTTCTCGAAATTTCGAGCATGTACTCAATTTTCGCGTATACTCGAACTGAAGTGTATTTCATCTATATTTCGAGTAAGATTTTGAGTAAAATTCCGAGTATATGCTCCAAATTTCAAGTTTGGTTTGGCAGTGTGCTTGAAATTGTACTCGAAAATAAATACGAGCGAGAGAACAAAATATCGAAAGGCCATGCACCGACAGACACAGCAAATCTAAAAAATTAAGTCCTCAATTTCAGTTCAGAGATAATAATTTTCGTTTTAAATCTTCTTAATCTTCACCTTATTAACCCGCCGTATCAATGCATGTCATCGCCGCCAATTCATAAACTCTTTACTCTACGATTCCTGGCAACAGGCGCATTCTAATCCCTTGTCGGCGAGTCATTACAAGTGTCGAAAGCAGTTGTGGGAAAAGTCGTGTGAGAAGTTTGTGCTGTCGTGGCAGTAGGTGTGTCCACGGTTTGTAGGGTTTCCAAAAGACGAGGAGGCGAGGAAAGTTAAAGACAGTTTGCTTCCCTGCCAGGTGCATTTCCCGTCATAGTTTAGTCATCTATAATTCCTCAATCCCCGAATAGTATAGAACCAATTCACGCCGACAGGAGGCGCGTTTCCGTCAAAACGAGGCTCGCTACGACAGCTCCTTTGGCTTATTGGCATATACCGGTTGTATTCCGCGTTGCTCGAAACGGCTAGAAAAACTACGGACACTCAACTGTCTGTTTTACAATCCCTAAAGTCGTTGAGATTCGGAAGCGTACGTTCGGTCCTTGCCATACGCCGCGACGAAGGAGAATATGCCCGTGTAAAATTCATAAATGTTTTCGAAAAGTTAGATCATATTTTGTCGCACCTCGGTTGCCGAGCATCATAGCAAGGACCGGAGAATTTTCGGCCAGCCATGCTGTGTTCATGACTATGGGTTGAAACATGATGCATTTTTCTTCCCAAAAAAGGACAGGGCCCTCAATTCCTCGATTTTGGGACCGGATGCTGATCGGGAGGTAGATTTTGCCCCGCACTCGGCGAAAAAAGGTACAGGCACCTTTCCCCTTGGATGAACGAGGCCCCTGAAGAAAAATGGTAACTTTTCTTACTAACTGATATTGAGCTCTAAAACGAGGTTATGCTTTGGACGAACGAATTAGGTGTTTTGAGTTTAAAATTCACTGGTCCAAATTGATAGTTGAAACCTAACATATGAAATAGACGTCAGAATTATTAAAACCAGGATAGCATAATTGATGGTCAAATAATTACTTCAGACTTGTAAATGTGTGCAAGGGAATGAATGAGAACCTGCATATAATGCGAAAGCGATTGCTCGGGCTGTGCTAGTTTTTGATTTTTTTTCAATTTGAGGTTAATTATTGACAAATTTTTAAGAGTTAATATCCAGGTAGGACTCTAAAGACCATCCATTTAACTCACGCAATGTCAACTTCAGCTTTGTTTATCGCAGTGAGCCTCGCTTTGGATTTTAATGTCCGCCGCGTGAATAACGTCTATTCCAGATTTTGTTTGCTGATTTCTAAGTGGACGTCTCTTCCCGTTCACTGGTGAACTCTGAATGCCTGCACATGTATTGTTTTTTACCTCACGTGCCAAATGTCAACTAACTTGATACATCCCGGTAAAATACAAAGATACAGTATCAAAGTTTTGACATCAGCGTAGGCCTACACAGCAATGGGTAGCAAGAGAGAACAGGGGTTCTTTGACATGATAAGCTGTTACAAATTTCTTAAAATATTTTCGGGAGATGATGAACTCAAGAAGTAAAGCTTAAATTGTTAAGTGTATCAAAGAAATGGTATAAGAATATTGTACTGAAACTGAAAAAAAAATGAATAACAGTTACAGAAGACTCAGAATTCCACATTATAGGCCTACTCTGGTAGTTGTAGCGACAGCAGACGATAATGTAGTTGCTGGGGTGGTCTATGCCAATAGCAGAATGGTGAATGTTGGCCAATTCCCCTTTTGTCCACTGACGTCACAAGCATACTGGCGCCCCCAGTGGAGGCCCTGAGAACTCGTAAACAAGCATGCTGGCGACTGTGGTTAAAGTGTTTTTTATGATTTTTCCAGAGTCGCTATGTTTTAGTGTGTTTTTTAAATAATGTTGCATGTCATACCTCTCAGAAAATTAATATTGTTCCAATAAATTAAGAAAATTGGAATATTCATTCTCGCGATCCTGCAACACCATCCAAATGTTCTTCTGTGTTACACACGGCAAAGCCAAAGTTTTATTCTCACGCGAAATAGCCTCGTATACGCTCGACTAAAAAGGAATCTTTCAATCATATTTAATTGATACTATATACCATTCATTATTATATACCATGCATTATGTTTTTAGAAAAAAAAACGATACTCAACGCCCCACAATAAACATAAGTCCGTTCGCCAGCTTGGCTCCGCCGTTGCTAGGCTGGATACTACCGGGTTCACGAACTCAGTTTATTTACGAGTTTTCAGGGCCTCCACTGGGGGCGCCAGTATGCTTGTGACGTCAGTGGACAAAAGGGGAATTGGTCAACATTCACCATTCTGCATGCCAATAGGGAGCAATGAATCAGCGCGACTTTATGTGGTTTTGCATTTCACATCATAAAGAGTTCCATAGCAACCTCGCTGGTTCCCCGCGTGCTTAGCCCAGCCAGCACGCAGGTATCACGCAGTGGCACGCGCTTTAGCATTGGTCGATGTAACCTCGGCAGTCATTGGTTAGCTTTACAACAACGTGAAAAAATGGCGGGCTGTGAACAATTTTTAGCCTTGTCATGCAAGTGGCGTCGCAGAAACTATTTCGTTTCTGCAGTGATGTTTAATAGCCGCGTGCTTGAAGCACATACATGTACAATAAACACATATCTGGCCGATTTAACCGGTGGGTTATTCATACTGTATGAATACAGGACACTATCGTAAACAAAAGTCATCGACAGCAGAAAGATGCATCCCGAAAAGGCGCAATTACAATTGCTAGGCTTCACATTTCCTGAACATAAATTTTAAGCACCAGATTTGACCCCATTTACACTTCAGTCCATCAGTCATACCAATTTGTTTGCGTAAAGCGCTGCCTGTTGAGAATTTGACTAGCCAATCAGAAACGTCGGTGTAAAAAAATTTACCGAGGAAAATTAAGTGATACCTGCGTGCTGGCGCGGCTACCGCCCCACCTACCGGCACGCAGGGAACCAGCGAGCATAGCAACTCGAGTATGAGTGTCAGATTTGAGTACGTTTGGAGTCTACTCGAAATGCGACATTAGATACGCTTTTTTGAGTACGACTCCAGTGAGCACGATTTTGAGTATGAAATATCCAGTATGAGTAGGAGTCTGAGTACGGAGATTGGAGACCGGACCCTGGTTTAACTAAAACTGCGTGACGAGAATGCTGTAAGGTTATCCTGATAATGTTCCGTGAAACCTGGGCAAGTCTTTTTCGACGTTTCCTATTTTGTTTCGCCTTTTGTAACAAGTTCTTTGTGGGATAGGCTTACTTAAAAATAACAAGCACTGTAGTTTGTCAAAACTTATGGTTATCGTGAAAGAATTGGACATTTTGCTAAACGTTGACTGTGACGCGTCTCAAGGACACGAGTATTGATGTCGCTGAGTGCAATTGTTGTTGATTAGCAACAAATTCATTTACTAATGAGTCATTAACTAATTACAAGTCAAATGTACTTGACAACTGGTATCCTTTTTTCAGCGGAAGAGACACCTGTTTCTCAGTCTGATTGTTTTTATTCGGTTCGTCTGGTCTCTCGGACAATTTAGTTTCAATGGTCACTCTAATCGCCGGACAAAAGCCATTAGTATCACAATGAAGCCATTGTAATTTAAGATTATGTGAGACCTGACCAGTCTGCGTATTTATCCAAATATCTACTAAACTATAGATTTTATCTCGGTGAAGGCATATATTTTCTGAAATTGAAAGTCTGTAGAATATGATTTTTGTTATCATATCTTATTAGTAAAATTTAGCGAAAAGGAGTAACGGAACGTGTACATTGGTAGCCAAAACAACCGTGTCAACAACAAGACCAAGGTTTATTTGATATAAATGTCCAATGTGAGATCTCGAAATCGCTGTTGCAGTTTTTTTAAATATCATTTTATCGGTTCATGAAAGTCGTAAAAGTCCTATTACTGATAGCCTTCCATACAAAGATGGAACATTTGTAAACACTCTTCCTAACAGCGTTTTGACGACACTGCGTAAAGCACAGCATCTGATAGTTTTGCATGAATTTGAAGTTAACAAATTTGGAATTTTTCTAAGGCTCCTACATAACTTTGAACCCATTGTTTAATACACTACAGTAGGCAACTAACAATAAAGAAAACGAGCTCAGTCCTTTCAAATTGATTTTTGTTAATTATCATGATTTCGGTCCTTTCCTTTCGTTCATTCAGAAGGTGCGTACACCTCTTCTGTTTCTCCCCGTAAGTATACGATGTACTGGCTATCTCAGTTCCTCCTTCCATCGAACGGAGAAAGAACACAGACGATCGTATACACTGGATGCGCGTTTGACCGATCTTGCACTATTTTTGCCGTACAGTTCCGACTTTCGTCTATTGCGATAGGCCTAGGTCAGAAAATTGTTGGATGAAAGTTTACCTTTCGGTTTGTATCGACACTGGTTGCCGATACATAGAGGTTCTAGTAACAGAGGACGCAAAATATTGTCATAACTGAACAATTTGGCGGAAGGTTTCGTTTCTACCTAACCTGTTCACTATACGGCGGAAAGTTAAGGTACAATTTGGTCACGATTTCAGTATTCATCAGTTTGTATTTTTCCTTCAAGAAGTTGTATTCGTGGTTACAACTGGAATATGTTCAGTTGAGAGAACTGGTGTGGAAATGATAACACAAGATCAAAATGGTGTCCTCACCGAATCTAGTTGTCGACGTGAAACTGTGGAACCAAAATTTATTGAGTTCTTGCGGCTAAAACAACATACAGAGTCTATTTGCAATCACATAGATACAAGTCACTGCTAAATATGGTTGTGTGTGATTCAGACAACTGGATTTCGAAAGGACCGCTAGACTACATCCAGGTGTAAATGCTACATGCATATGGTATTAGCAAACTAGCAGTTTTCTATTCAATTTACTATTTGGTTCCAGGAAAAGAGACACGTGATCAAAGCAAATATACTTGATGATTTTACACGAAAATGAACCGCACCTACTGAGCAAGAGCCCTTGGGAACTGACCATTCTCTTGACTCGGTTTTGCATTAGCGTTCCATATTCGCCGTGTTTGTCCATGTAAAAACCATATAAATTGTCATTTCGCAGTCTGAAATCTTTCCAGTGACATGAGCCATCAAAGTGAGCAAACAGATAATATGTATTTCAAATTGTTCTGTGCAAGCCGGGCAGTGACTGAATAAATTTTCCTGCATTTGTAACACTTCTTTTGAATTATGCACGCCATCCATTATCGCAGATTAGCTATTAATGACATGGACATTCGATAAACAATTTATCACTCGCCAGGCGTCTGCAGTTTGTTTTATCAAACTTCAATAAATATATCCAATATACGTGCTGTGAAATCCCGTTAACTACAATCTGAATCGCAAAAATGTTCACTTGCTTTAATATATACTGATTAATTTAACAAACACGGAATGATTATGTTTTGTTTATATTATTATTGGTTGTAAATACCAAGCTCATTTTTTGATGAAATATTCCTTAGTTGATTACATATAATTGAGTAGAAAAATGGCCTACCGTGCATCTCTCCCCCCCCCCCGAACATCAATTTCTAAATTACCTCTTTGCGAAGTAATCTAGGTGGAGAAATGAAAACTGATGTTAACAATCCGAAAAAAATGTCTCGCGTATGTTTTTATGCAAATTAGTGCCGCCATTGCTGATTTTTCGTTATTTTACAAAGTTATCATGTCCATATACGAAAATTGCTCCACTGAAGTATTAGCCAATCAAACATGACCAAGAGGAGTATTGCTCTCGAAAATACAAAAGCCGTCGCTTAGTGGTTCAAATTCGGCGTGCAATAAAGTCATCTTTGATTTACGTATCTGCATGGTTTTACGCTCAAGAAAAATAAAGAGGGTCGGAGTTGGCTGAAAATTCTTCGTTTAAGTTGGACTTTGTACGTGTACCAATGTACGCTGTAGCGTCATATGGAAATTGATGAATATTGAATTGAATGAGCTTGGTAAATACTGCCAAAAACTATTTTCAGCTGCATAGTCTCGAACTCAGATACTATTAGCATGAGAGTCTGGTGTACAGGTGGTTATTAGGTTAGATTTTTACCATGTCATGCTACTGTATCTGATTTGAAAATGTATTTCAACATTTCAAGTTCTCTCTTATTTCTATTATTTTCTGCAATATTTAAGAGACAAATATTTATTCAATTGATGTTCAATGATTTAATTTCGGTGGCATTCACGTGGGATTGCTGTCGTTTCTTCAAATGCAATGTAGGGAGGTTATTGGGTCGTAGACATCCGATGTTATCACATATAACCCGTGGACGTGTAACCCGACTCATAATTTGCGTTTCAGGCTGTGCGATTTGACTTCAAGGTCACCGAAAATCTTTCGCGCAAAAGACCATCAAATCTACATATTTATGCGACGCCATTTCGAGGCTCGCTTTGTATTTTTTATCTTTGCGTGCTGAATGCTTTGTCGTACTCGCATGAAGTTTATGTTGCAGCAGACCAGTGTTTTCAATTCCGGTGCACGCAAATGACAAGTGATGTTTTCCGCCGTATTATTTTCACGTCACCAAGTTGTCTATGATGACATCGGGTGTCTGGGTTAGAGACTACATAGGGCCGCAAGTAGGCGGCGAGAACGATATTGTCAACAATGCAATCCACTTACTTCGTATGGCCGACTCTAGCGTGTATTATCTTACTAACGCCTGGTTATAGGTATACCCACATCTAAGCACATGCAGTATTTTCAGACGAAGGAAGATTGACATTACCTTGAAAATCGGGCGTCATTGTTAAGTGATCGGATCGTTTCTGCTTTTGTTGATTATGTTTCAATCTTTCTACCTCCATTGCTCTTAAAATTTCTCTTTGTCGAAACATTTTGAACAGACTCACTACAACATGTTGCTCGACAGTTGGATGGTGTTGAAAAGAATTGCCAACGAGCCGGTCTGGCCACGAAGGAGACCGGCCTCCTGCTCACGAGGCTTTGTGTCATCTATAACAACGCCATCTAGTGAGCAGGAGACGAGCCCTGTGCCGTGAAAGGAAAATGAACGACTCACACTGAGAAATCCGTGCGTGTCCCACCAAAACTGACTCCATGATCAACCAGAGTTTCTGGGAATCTGGTCATTGAATGGTTTTGTTCACTCAGATCATCATTCAAGTAGAACTGTAAATTACCGTACTTAGTTATTGGAATTTGTTACATTTTGACACTGAACATTAGAATAAATTAAGTTGTAAAGGCTTGTGATGCCAAGCTACATCCAACCAGATGAACCAAGCCTCAAATCAGCTCGTCTTGATAACTGTATTATTTTAAACTTTCAGATCAGTGCATTGGCTTAGACCTCATCCACGCCTGCTCAAATCAACAAGAAATTGACTAACCGAAATGAACGAAAAATGACGCACATCCACTTCCGGCTTGAGGGATTCAAAAACTACACTCTGACAGGCGCGCTCATTCACGTGAATTCAACTGATGCGCCAACTGACGATGTGGGACCAGTCTACTACGTTTTTGCCGTAATCTTTATCTACAGCATGTCTATTGTTCTAATGATTGCCTCCACAGTGAGGCGGTCTTACGTGGACCGTCATATTGCTTCGTACTTGAAAGAAATTGATCACGTGAGAGAGATGACGCATAAAAATCCAAATTGGCCTGGTCGCGTTGACTTAACTGCATTGAAGCCTGTAATGTCAAAAACGTCTTTTATAAGTGAGACAAACAATGAAAACGTCTTTGCTGAAGATGAACCGTCAGGCGGTCCAACCGAACTGTTAATAATTAATGAATCGTGACTGCAGTGACGTAGTCCGACCACGAGCTTACAAGATGTACAGCTTCAGTTATCACTTTCCAGGAAACCGCAACATCAGAATCGTGCGTGTACAATACAGGCAGATCACTTGGCAAATGAGCAAATTTATAGAGCCCCTACGGACAGGACCACAAGATAACAAAAACGCCGTAGCATACTGAATTCGAAAGTTGTGGATACCTGCACGACATCATAGATCCTCCAGTGTAATCGGTTGCTCCGCAGAAGTCGCACTTTTACTCGAACCCGTGTGCGCTTACTTTGGCTTGATGTCTGTCGTAAATATGTCCAGGGGTGATGCATTCCGTAGACGCAAAATACTCCTGATGAGCTTGCAGGAAAAAATGTTCGCTTATGGAACGGAAGTGGTGAATGTGTTCCATAATTCGACATTCTAACTCAACCAACCAATCGCTTTAGTTGCCGCCTTGCTTGAGTACCCCAGTAAGGTCCCGATCATAGTTGTGAAACACTGTATGTCTTTCACTTGAGTGATTTTGCGTTTTTCCGAGTTTCTCCCGTCTACGGATCGCACCCCAGATCTGAACCAGAAAAATATTTAATTTTAATTCTGTTACTTTCGCATATTGAATCATGGATACACACTTTCGATTCAATTTCTCGTTGTTGCAGCAGCTGCAAGTCGCCATGGTCAACAATGGTTATCCAAAAGGGATTCCTCAACTTCAAACTAATGCACCCAAGAATCTCGTGCCTGAAGCTAGTGTAGTCGAGTGCTCTGGAAGAAATGTATGGCGATATCTTGCGATGTCCTACGACATCTTGCGTTTTCGCTACAATGCTCCCACGAAACGAATATTAATGTTTGGTGTCAACTTCGCCCAGATAGCCAACGAACAGGTAGTTTTATCAACGTTGGTCGGTGTCACTCTTTATGCGACACTACGTAAATGCGTCTGATTTTTATATAGCAATCCGATTCCATGGCGAACAGGGCTACGTCAACCTGAATAGAAAGTGAGAATTATGAATATGTGGTTCGGTGACAAGTTGTGCGTGTTCCACACACCGAAAATGCCGCCAATATACAGTCTGCGATTTTTCATCAAAGGGGCGGTTTTGTGTGCCAAGAGTGGACTGGGGAGGTTATTGTTGAATGTGGTGCACTTCTTGAATTTATTAGCTTTTGACCAGATCCATGAAACAATAAAATACGTTATTTTTTGTGATTTCATTACAAATCGCCGATTTTCGCCGCTACATGTATCTGCCAAACATTCGCAGAAATCACGTCTGGTCTCTTTACCATTTAAATGCCGTTATTCACCTCGTGGGATTTGGCTCAGACGCGGATCGTTCGGCTGATTGGTTCGATTCCTAGTTTCTTCTAGTTTCTGTGAAATTGCTTCTCTCGTCCAGAACGCATTTGTCCAAAGTGAAGATTTGTGAGGAAAATGACAGTCATTAATGGGACAAAATCAATGCAATTAGGCCAATTTGTCGTCATGACATGTTAGAATATTTAATCACCCCTGTTCCAAATATATCAGCTGCTCCAAACCTGGCTATCCACGGCACAAGCTAACACAACATTGTGAGTCGATATTTAGTGCAGTTTGTCCGCTAAGTCATTGCGCATGTCTACACTTAGTGAGAAACCATGAGAGACGAAATGAACGTCTAACGCTTATTAACGTTGTTTTGCTTCGTTTTCGATTTGGCATTATACTGAGAACAACCTCTGTAAATAAAGATGTCGGGCATTTCACTGGTATATTGTTATTCCACTACACTGGAAACAATGAGACATAACTATTTTCAATAAATAACTTATCGTTTAATACAATCTGTTTTCATTCACATATATGACGCACTTGGAGGACCTATTTACCGTAATTCAGTATGAACACATTTTTTATCAAAATAAACAAAGACAATTTTCTTTTAATTGGACATTTGCATTTTAGATGCTGCAAAGAACTTTTCAGTCAATTGACGAAATCGAGAATAATACAAGACGCTAAAACAAGTCACATTTAAATTGACTTTGCACGATGCAGATGAATTATAATGCTGCAAATATTACGTCAGCTTATTACTGCTATCTCGGAAAACGATAGCTTTAGATAGTAGTGTATGCATCGTGTCGGGTAAGTCAACAGATTTGAGGGAGGCCAAAGTCAAAAAGAAACATTTAAGGTTGAACAGTACAGGACATTTTTCGTGTGCTTTGAAATACAAAAAACAGTCGCCCGTAAGGTTAAGTTTCGTATGCACCAGCAGGGAGAACTTCCCCGATTTGGTGTCCCGTTTCCAAACTCAGAGCACGACGACGTCAAAACCCACGTATCTGATAGTTGCAAACTCAGATCAATCCGTCGACGCACAAGCGTCAAGCTCAGGCTGTAGTATTCTATCAACTAAGCGCGAAACACGTGTCCACGTACTTGAGACAATCAAAGTTCAACATAATGGCCATTGCCCAAAATGCACTTAACAAATACGAAAACTTTCGAAAATCCAACATTTATACAGGTACAAACCACAGAGGGAACGTTTTTGACAATTGATTTTGTCACAAAAATATGACACTCGAACAACGTTATTCTCTGTGACCCTGATGAGTATTAAACACACAGCACCATCTCAAAGAAAAGGTTCGTCCGTGGACTGATAGCAGTGAAGGTGTTCAACTTCCGCTAATTTTACTGCCACTGATCAAAAATCCTTGAACTCCTCTTCGTACAAGCAGTTTGGCGCCATTTTGAACACTTCTGGGTCTTCGTCGTACTTGTCGAAGTTCTCAGATCCTCCCTTAGGTACCAGTGGTGCGTGAGCCTAACAAAATCAGGAAGTTCGTTAACTTGGCTAACAGACTATGTCCACATACGGTACAAGCTTTGTATTCAGGTCACTCGTCAAATAAAGTTAGATATTATGACCCCTGTGACGCTGGCAACAACATTGTTGTGTTAAGAATTTTATGTACAAATTGTCGCAAAACATAAATTGGATTGAAGCCAACCTATCAGCAGAATATGATGAAAGAATCGATGATTTTTGAGCCCCCATTTCAGGCTCAACGTAGGGAGCCAACGTAAAACTACCACAAAGTCGGGTGCATCGAATTATTTTTTCAAACCACGTGAGTTTGATGAGCAATTTAATGAGAGTCTCGTCACTTTGTCCCATATTGTGTGGGCAACTTGTCGCATAGTGAGTCATTGGAAGAGAAATACTAAGTTAAAAGGATCACTCAGACGGTGCCTGGGTAATTGTCTTGCAATATTCTGTGCGCAGATGTTTATTTGCACATCTAAGCTTGCCACAATTAGAATATGACATGCTGTTATCCATCAAAAAATAAATGTCACACAACGTCAAAGTATGAATGAAATGTTGCGTTTTCATTCGGTTGAGAGTTGTAGAGCTTGGAACATTTTCAGTCAAGCTAATGCCTTTCCAGTTCGGTAAGATCACACAACTGCAACACGAGAACTCGTTCGAGTTTCGCCGAGTAACAGTATAAGCCTTTCTAGTGCAGCGCAGAAGCAAATGGCCGCCCGACGTCCTTACGGACTCAGAGGTACGTAAACACTCAGAATGCTTATTCCGTTCTATGTGCCATTTCTCACAGCAAGCATCTCGCGAAAGATTAGCGACACTGTCAAAAGGTCCCCTAGGGCCTAGGGTCCAATCTTTGTACTCGACTTCAAAATTACTTAAGGTAGTTTCCGTTCTACTTTAGTATGAGCTCAAGATAAGTGTCGATTTTTGTGCGTGCGCTCGAGTATGTTGCGGTTTAGGCAGATGCGTGTAGCCCGAGTTCGCGCTCCATGGTCCCAAGATTCGAGCTACAACCTCGAGTAAAAACAACGCTAAATTTTGAGTAAAAACTGGAAATTTCGAATTCAGACTTGAACTCATAGTTTTAATACAGTGGTCATCAAATGCAATTTGTGATTAGACAGTCGTCCACGTAAATCAAAATGTGCACCAGCACAAAATTACACATCTCGAACTCGCACAAAAGTAAAACGGAAACTGTCAAAAATAATAAATCGAGTTCCATCTCGAGTACAAGGATTAGACCCTGGATCGTGATGTGTCACAATAGTCTCCTTGCGAGGAGAAAGTAGATCCGACAACAGTGATGTTACGCTGACTTCATTTTATGCAGGTGTTTTTGTAAAAAGATCGGAACCACTTAGTCCAGTGACATTGATGATAAGGTAGAGTGCAAGCACTCCTTGGAAACTTCTTTCTCCTTACACTTGGAAACAAATCTTACTTCTTTGTTATAAATGGAAACCCAGTTCGTAGAGCTGAACCACGGGCTGTGTTTGATGTCGTATATTCCATTCTTAAGGTTTCCAAATCGCCTTGTTAAGTCGACTTGTAGTAGATTCCGTATTAACGCTTTCAGCTCGGGATTGAGACCGTGTGGGAAGCGAACCTAAAACGAAATCACTGAATGCGAAATGGAATCAACAAGTGCAACTCAGACAGCCATATGTTTTCAAGAGCCGGGCTGTCCCTTGTTTAATCATTTCCAGCTTTCACATTGCTTGTTAACTTTTTGGGAAATAGAAACACCAAAATACTGTCAACATCAAAACCATATTTGGCGCCTCCTTTCTGATTGACGTTTGTGCACTCGATCGTTGAGCGTATTTTTATTGGATACAACTGAAAAAGCATAGTTACCTGCCAACAAAATATTTTTGAACGTTTTAGACGTTTTATTGTCTCCAAATTTTAACGTTTAATTGAATTAACCAAAGGTAGGGTAATTTAAAAACTATCTGGGTTCTTAGAAAGATTTCAGCAAGGAATATTCTTTCTAATATCTTACTCTGCCTGCCACAATTTTTTCATAGATATCCATTGGATCCTCTGCCCAAAACGGCGGGAATCCGGAAGCCATTTCGTAGAGGAGGACTCCAAACGACCACCAGTCAGCAGCTTTGTTGTAACCCTGAAAAGGAGAAATGGAGTTCAGTTATAGACATATTGCCGTACAGTCTAATTATAGAGATCCATCTCAGAAGTAAAATATCGAAAAATACNAGTTCTTTCATCTGCAGACCGACCATCTTCATACAAAGTGTTATTATTCACTATGTCGCGACATTCGACACATTGCTCGTATTCCAAAATATGGCTTGTGTGGGAAATACATTGAACAGACATACTGACTTACGTACAGGCAGACAGACTGACAGACAGACAGACGTCCCAAGCTGGCACGCTCGACACAGTATTCGTTCCCTATATTCCAAAACATGGCTTGCGTGGGAAATAGATTGGACAGCATTGCTTTTATATATTTATATACATTATAGTACGACGTGATCTTGGATACAGCGAGAGAAAGACAGACAGACAAACAGACAGGGTAGGTGGATACACAAAAAAATTAATTTTGACTGTTTTTTACATTTCCATATCATCCTAATCTTTAATTCTTGATGCACAGTATACTGAAGAAAAATAAAATCATTCTGAAAATCCAAAGTTGTTTTTTTAGCTATATTTGACCAAGCCTCAGTAAGTCATATGGCTTGAGTGCTCACCAGCTCAGTGATTGACAACTGNNNACAGACAGACAGACAGACGTAAGATAACTTCGTACTGAAGCTGACGAAAATACTTGTCGACCCGCGTAAGCTAAGTAAGCGCCAGACAACGGATTGTGTAATATTTCTGCGCCAACACATTCTGCCATCATATTATGTGAATTTGCATCTAGACTTAACTAGTTAAAGAGTATTGCATATGATATTAATTATTTACTTGTAAATTGTGTTAAAGCCAAACATCAAAACATTGTAATTTTGGCAAATGAATTTCATGGAACATGAGCAATTAACATTCGAATTAATATCAATTTCTGTTGGCAGGTGCGCTTATTCCGTATTTACTACTTTAATACAAACGATATCCATTTGCAATTAACAACATGAACAACGTGTTGTGCATGATAAATCGATTAGAACCAGCATGGGCGCTAGGCAGTGTTACAAACGGTTTTGCGCAATTTGTATTGACTAAAAACCTGGTGCGCCCATTGACTCTTGTTCAGCGTGCTGAAGCTCTTGATTTGTAAGGCCTAGCGCAGACGAATACATGTAGCTGCAAGTTGAGCTGCCGTCCTCAAGTGAATTCTAGCTTAGCTCAAAGCTCGATGTGGGTTACCCGCTCACAGGAAATAAAATGCTCACTGTCTTTCGCAGAAAACAGCGCAATGCAGTATACACTTTGAGGCTGGGCTGCTGCGTGATTATTGCCTGAGCATTTAGCTAAACTCGCGCGCATGCTCCGAGGAGTTACTCTCCGCTCGCTGGTTCCCTGCGTGCTTAGCCCAGCCAGCACGCACGGGTATCACGCAGTGGCACGCGCTTTAGCATTGGTCGATGTAACCTCGACAGTCATTGGTTAGCTTTACACACCATGAAAAAATGGCGGACTGTGAACGATTTTTAGCCTTGTCATGCAAGTGGCTTCGCAGCAACTATTTCGTTTCTGCAGTGATGTTTTATAGCCGCGTGCTTGAAGCACATACATGTAACAACAAACACAATCTGGCCGATTTAACCGGTGTGTTATTCATACTGTATGAATACTGGACACTATCGTAAACAAAAGTCATCGACAGTAGAAAGATACATTCCGAAAAGACGCAATCACAATTTCTAGGCTTCATATTTCCTGAACATCAATTTAAGCATCGATTTGTCTGTACAACAGACCACATTTACAATTCAGTTCATAGACTTCTTAATACTGTATGTGATGTCTATGCTTCAGTCCATCAGTCATGCCAGTTTGTTTGGGTAAAGCGCTGCCTGCTGAGAATTCGACTAGCCAATCAGAAACGCCGGTGTAAAAAAAATTCCCGAGGAAAATTAAGTGATACCTGCGTGCTGGCGCGGCTACCGCCCCACCTAGAGGAACGCAGGGAACCAGCGAGTGTGCTTCGCAGATAAAAGCAAATCCAACAAATGAGACATTCGTCTCGACGCCTTGCGAGGCAAAATCTTCGCAAATCATGTTGCCGCAGGCGTGAGCAATAAGCAAAGCTCATTTGCACTCGAGGCGCGTTGCTCTCCTTCTGCGCTGGCTTATAGATGCTGGAAAACGTTATGTTAGGTTGCACAGACTTTTCGAGTGAACCATGGTGCAAGAGTACAGTTTGGGGAAACTGAGGCAAGAGGCAATAAAGGGTGGTATGAGAACATTTTTCAGTAAAATGCAGATCAAGCCCCAGATTAATGACATTTGTCATTGCTACCAGGAGACAATTTGCTGTTTAAGATCGAGATTCAGTCACGAACTCGTGTCAATGGTGATTTGCAAATTTCGTTTCAAACACCGCTTAAGAGATTGCTTGTTTCACGTCCAGCAAAGAAATGAAGGCAGCAATAATGCCAAATGAACACAAGAGGCGAAAGCAATGTCGACGAGAAAAGAGATTTTCTGAGATCAGTCTCAGCGCAGAATTGAACCTGAAACCCCCCAGGTCGCAGTAACGCTCTCCTCGCGGAGCTTCAGCCCACTCGATAACTGGCAGAGTACTTTAATCGCAATTACACCATTTTGGGAAAATTTGTGGCTTACAGGAATTACGGATATTTCAATCAACATTTTAAGTGTTTATACTCGTGTCTCTGGTTCATGAAACATGCAGGATGCAAGAATATAAATGATACTCTACACACACGTGCGCGCGCGCGTACACACAGACACACTTCTTGTTCATTTGATCTAGCGTATTCCACACAGGTAAATTCCCAAGTCATATACTTTAAAAATGGCCACCGCCATTTCACGTAATTACCTGTACCTCTTGAAATCTCCACCTGGCGATCGGTAAGTTATTTAAGAACGAGAACATTTACCACGTGACACAAAATGGCGCCTTTACGTTCTGTAGAACGCGAGTAACTTGCGTCAAATTCTAGGCGCACAGAAACTACATGGATACTATAAGTCACATATCATAGACCACGAGCTCGCTACACAAGCAACGGCAGCACTTCGCGGAAGGGTGTACTGAATGCAGTGCGTTGTAGGACTTGAACTGTCTGTTTGCGTCACTTGTAGTAATGTGCAAGTCGGGCTATTTTAATGTAAAAAGGGTCTCAACGTTTTGTATCAACATTGGCTAATTCATGACAAGTTGTTCCAGTCCCATGACGACGTTTGTTAAGTACAGTGGCTACTGCGTAGGGTAAATGCATGGTAAATTCGTGTGAAAGTCGATTTAGTGTCTATTTTGGATTTACTGGTTACAAGACAATGCCTAAACGAACGCAGTTACATTACGAAACCTATCTATGAACATGGTTTGGAGGAATTTCACGAATTATACATGAGTGTGAGTACGCCAGTTTTTTGCTTGTTTGGTGTTGACGCTTCGTAACCTAATGAGGGGCAGGTGTGCGAACGGTGGATAGGATATATTTATGCGTCTAAGTATATAATGGCGAGAATTGGGATTTGCAATAAAAACCATAAAACTCAAAGTTGGTTGTTTGTTATAACTCCAGCCACAGCTTAAGACTTTAAGAAGTACATTCCACCCAACAATAATCTCAATACGATAATGTTCCATTAATTACATCAGATGTTGGCCAAATCATAGAAATCAATTTTAAAATCAGCGCAACTACGTAGATTTTCATGTTCAAAGTTTCGCTTTAATCGCTAAAGCATTATCTAGACCATAAACCAATATGCACTCAACATTATCAAGCACTAAATATGCGCGCACCCAGCCTCCAATATGGGGGGCTCGAATTCCTGATGTTGTGGATCTTTTGGTAACAATAAAACGGCTGCAACACTTTGAATTGCGCGTTTGTGCTTGTTGCGTGGACTTTTGTCTCATTCTCTAGGACTTTTTGTTTCTCGGAGGCGGACCTTCTTGCCCACTTCGCCAAATGGGGGGCTCGAATGAGCCCCCCCCGGGTGCGCGCATGCTATGCTAAACTAACTGAACAAACAACGAATATACTTAAACACAGCAAATTTTAACGAGATGGATTTTTCTGCGAGTTCAACAGATGTAAACGGGAAGGCAACCGTTTTCAGTCATTTTGGTCAAATGTGATTTTTCTTATTATCCTCGAGAAATTTTGATGTTAATAAAATTTCACTGGGCTCTAAATAGTTTTGTATAAGTCACTCCGGATCTGACGTTCCTGGTCCTGATCATTTACCGCCATTTTAGTTTGTGCAACGATTCAATGTGAACATCTCATCGATTGTACATTATTTCCTAAAAATTGCCGTAATAAATTGCCTTCAACAAGTATTCTTTGACAATCCTAGATTGAACTATAACTCAGTTGAGTGAGAATTAGTTATTGTTTGGCGTGACGTGCACGTGACGGGAAGTCGCTGCAGCGGGCGATCACATTTTGAAACTCGATGACGGATAAATGGTAGACAGTGAAAATGACATTTATTTCACAACTACCCAGTAGGGCCTTTTTGCCCACTTCGTCCCCCACCCCCCGTGGGTGCGCGCATGCGAATCTGTGCTGGTTGCCTTAGACACTGTGGTGACTTTTCACGCGCATGAGTGACACCAACGTCCTTGACTCAAAAAGGCACCCCGAGCAAGTGCATGGGCGGCGTAGCACTGAAAAATGAGAGGGCTATCGGCGTAGCACTGAAAAAAGTGGGGCTNAAACTGAAAAAAGTGGGGCTATACCCCCCCCCCGCCCCTATGGTGCACCGCCCACGAAGTGGCCACAGAGACGCGCGGCAGAAAAAGGAAATGTTCATGGTATGTCATCCTTCTTGAGAACGTGTTATGAAGATACTTTCGCGATGTCTAAGTATATGTCCTTTTCGTAATTTGAGGTCGGGTAAAGTTTCCACGCACACAATAGTTCTGCATGCTTTATCCATTGCGCGAACGGGAACGCACCTCCGGCTGACCTTATAATCCACTGGATAGAGCACCAGTACTCGTGCACGCCGAAGTGTAACAACCTTCAGGGCATGCTGGGTAAGACTCAGAGAAAGGCTAAGGACAGAAGACTTGTTACACGGTGACGAGCGCAATGACGCACCCGCAGTGTCAAACATAGTTCAAATTGCATTTAAACAAAGATGTCTGGACATGTGATGGGCTGCGAATGTCACGTCCGGAGTGACACGTGTATGGTCAATTAGAACCCGTGTAAATTCGTCAAGGGTAGCCAAAAAATCTTATTTTACCGAAAACGATGCTAAAAATGTTACTGGCCCCTTTAAACTCAAATGTGAATGCAAGAGATAAACTTGGCAGAAAGGCAAGAAAACACATAGCACCATCGCCTACATGAACTATCCAAGACTTTGCACATTCTTGATAGAATCGCATTCCCCCAAGCCTACGTCACAACTCTTGCCAACAGTATGAGATGTGAATCATGCAGGCAGTGTACAGTCACGCTAATGGTGAACTAATCAAATACCGATGGTACAAAAATAAAAAACTCTTAAATAGAAAATGATGGTCGTTTCTTTCACATTCACTTCTCATTCCAAAATGTTTCCGCTTGCTTACTATACCACATTTTACACAAGCCAACGTACAGTTATTAGTGCCAGACCATACCTTTTTCAAAGTCTCACAATTCACTTATCTCTCACCACAGGGTGTGCCAGTTACCTTCGATCAGGTAAATTTTGTTCTTTGGGAAACCCCAATGAAATGTAGAATTGTTTTTGGAACGTAAACAGTTGTGTAACACAATATCCGATACCTTGTTGTGTATATCCGCACTGACGTTAAAACGACTCAAAGAAACACAACAATTGTACGACGCGGGATATACGTTTATGGCACTAGAGGGTAGAGTTCAGTAACGCTGGGACCTACGTGTACACCAGGAACTCGCTAAAATTTAGCCAAAAACACGTGTTATCATTTAAAATACACGGCAATATCTCACGTAGTCTCGTGAAGTATTGCTATTTAGCGAGGTCCTAGCGTTACTGAACTCTACTCAGTTATGATATGAATTGAATTTGTTGATTCAGATGTTGCAGAAACAATGCCTTGTGCATAGTCCAGTGGAGTCCAGGGCTGCGTTTCGTAAATCCATGTGTGTTAGTCATACACTTGCGACGAAAATTTTCGCTTATGGAACGGTAAACGTGAATTGTAGAAAACAGTTTAGTGAATTAATCTCATAACTCAACATTACAACCTCAAAGACCTTTCATTTCAGAGGCCGACATTTAGCTAAATTGCGCTAGTTCGTTTTGAGCTTACTCACGATACACTAGCAGCATTTTACATGGTCTTGCGTGGTCTAAATCTTAGGCCAACGGAACGCTACCCAATTCTGGTGAATTACAAACTTGTAGATATTCGTTTTAGCAAGCCGCCGGCATCAGAATGTTCCATTTTTTATTCCGAACTGAACCCCAAAAGAGTACGTTCTAAACCATAAAGTCATACGATTGGCAAAGTTTGTTCACGTGATACATAAACGTCAATAGTGTGAAACATGAGTACATTTTCAATAAACTGTTTCTAACAATGTGACTATGCTCTTAATCAGGAATCCTAAACAGCATTTAAATATCACAGCTTGGAAATTATAGTTAAATAGCAAAGTCTTTTGGAGATTTAGCTTTGACCAAAGCGTTAAAACAGCAGAATGTGTTGTCTTTGAGATTTTGTTTGATGCAGCCCATTCACGGTATTCGGTAAAATTAAAGAGCAACAATCGGGTTTTAAGGCAAAAAGATATTTTGAGGATTATTTTGGATAGGATCGACTTCTTCAAGTCATTAGCTTTGACTACTAGAGGTGTAAAACAGCAAAAACAGTTGTATTTTTGTGATCATGGTGCAAATCTCCGATTCCAAGACTGTCAGTCAAAGCGGACCGAAATCGAGGTTGTGGTCTCGTCAGCTGTTTCGCGAAAATGGCTGAAGCGGGCAGTGTGTAGCTGACGTGAAAAAAGCCTAGACCAAGTAATTTTCTCATTGTACATGCACGGGAGCAAAACAGGCAGGAAACAATCACTCAAGAATAAGCATTTGAGAACGAAACGAAGCACAGCAAGAGTAGTTGAGCATTTCCTGAAATGCTGAACTTTTGGTATACAAAGGGAGGGACTTGCATTCCTCTCCCGTCTTCAAAAATAGCTCGGATTCATGCTCGTTTTGATTTAATTTAAGCGTAAGCATCAAATTGCTTTTAAAAACCTTGTAATTTTTCTTGTCGGTGACTAGTTAACGGATTGAAATACCGCGCAAATTTTCGAATTATCTCGACCAGTCGTCAGCATAATTACACGATACTCGTGTTCTTAAATGAGCAAATCTGCTTTGAAAACCTGATAACCTGATGTCTATAATTGTTCACACTCTTTGAGGCTAACTATTACCGGAGTACCATGTTATTGCCAGAACATCGTTCCTGAACTCTAAAATTACGCAATGGCCAGATATAACGACGTGCGCATATTTTGAGAACTTGTTTGAAGCCCGTTATTCAGTGGAGAAAACTGGTTCTCAAAATTATGTGCGGGGGAAAATGAGGTGTCTGGAAGTCGAGGTCATCGGCCTCGCATGGAGTTGTCGCCGCCGAAAACAAAGCGAAAGGAAAACACATTCACGTAAACGAAAAACGTCGTACCTTTGACAAAACAGCCCGAACAACTGTTGAAGTGTTCTCTGCGATGGGTTTGTGTAATTTTGTTCAAAGTTGGGCATTTTAGTCATACTTCATCTTTTCCGATTACGTAACTAACTGAAAGCGAGGTCGGCGACCTTATACCCTTAAATTACTCGGCATGTTTTCTCACATTGGGTTTAAGTTGCAAAGTGTCGCTCTATGACCACTGAGGTCGTGGGTGCTAATCTTATTGAGGGCTGATCTCAAATACACAACACTGTTGCCGATACGTCACGTTAGTAACACCTTCATATTCCTGGTATGCATGTACACGCGCATGTGAATGTCAGTCAAAATTAATGATACTATCTTATAACACCAATGAGCAAGAGCAGCATACGATACTGAAAGCGAAGATCTCAAAGGTCAGTGTGATTTTAGTGTGACAACGTCATCACAAGACGTCGGACTTTAAGATGACGAATTGAAAGGATTTCGATTGTGGATGCCGAAACATGTGCATCATGGAAACTTGATTTTGGTCATACTGTCCACCAGAAACTTTACTGTCCTGCAGAAATTAAACAATAACAGCGAAAAACTCACTCTACTAAGGATTATCTCAGGGGCAATGTATTCGGGAGTTCCACACATGGTATACGTCCTCGCCTTGACGCGCTTGGCAAAACCGAAGTCAGCAATCTGGAAAAATAATTAGCAATTCATCAGCGAGAAATCTCACCACTACATAGTTCGGTATGCATCTAAGCAAATTAATGGCGTCGCGGCCAGTTTAATTACTTCTTGAATCAAAACAAAAGTCAAATTTAAGTTGTTTGACTGTCGGTATGTTCACCTGTATGAAAAGGAACATTTCGAACAGATGCTTTAAAGACCTTTGTAGAATCTTTTGAAAACCATGAAAATATTTTCGCTCATGTTTTGGGACGGACACGTTGTTTTGTTTCCCAATAGGTCAATTTAGCGTTTGTTATAACGCAAGCTAACACCGTACTATAAGTTCAATGATTGTTTCAACGGAACGATTCACCACCACTTGATTTATCGCGCTAATTGGGAAGTTTGCGATGTCGGCTTCACCTTACGAGCGCTGCGTAGGACTTTAACAATTGTATTTGTTCACTTAATTGTATATTTATTTTTCCACATATTCAATCGTTTACATACACACACGTTTTTATTAATCTACCTTGAGGTAACCAGTGTCGTCCAACAGTATGTTTTCTGGTTTCAAGTCCCTGTACACAATGTCTAACAAGTGGAGGTATTCAAACGCGAGAACTACTTGAGCTGCATAAAACTTCGTCTGCTTGTCTCTGCAACACAGCAAGAACATTGGGGTCATGCACCAATGAACACGTACACCTTGCGACGTTTTTTATAAGGATTCCAATCTCATATTCCAACTTACAAATCTCAGACGGTATTGCCTCTCACACTAAACTACAGGCCGAGTGTGTGAAACTAATTGTCTCAGTGGTTTAAACACATAATATATGTCAAATATTGGGCAAAAAATATACAAATGGGTCACTCTTTCGTTGCAATCACTCAAAAAAGGTTAAATTTAGTTCAAATCTTCGAAATTAACTTATCTGAAACATACTTCAAGGCGTTGATTCAGAATGGTATGGTCGTTTTGAAATGAAGCAACTGTTCGTGAAAATATTCTCAAAATTTCCCAAAAAGACCTAAAACCAAGCCTTGAAAAGTTCCTCGATAATAAAACAAGCATTTAAGGCTGTTAAGTTAGCAATTTAAATAAAAAACTAATTCTTGAGTGCGCGTGGTGCGCCTTCTCACGGGAATCTGACACATCTATACATGTCCTTTGTTCCGCGATCGAAGAAAGTCCTTACGCTCTCTAGCTTTGAAACAAAAAGGCTTTACCAAACAAGACCAACGCTGGGGCGTTGGCATGCGCCCATAGTACATCGCATCCAATATGTGATTCCAAGGGTAACTAGGAGGTGCTGTAGTAGTCGAATAAGCCCGAAAATCATGGTGCCGGCGCATCACATGCCGCTGAGTAAAGTTATTCGGTTTAATGGATATAATCTGGAAATGCTCTCACCCTAAACAACACTTGGAAAGTCCCCATCTCGAGAACAAAGTCATCATATATAACTATGTAAAGTTTCATTGAAATCTAACAGCCGAACAAATACTCTGTCGTCGTAACTTGTAAGACGCCGATTTTGTTTGAACTTTTGATCGGGTTCATCTTTGTCAACATATGTATGATGTTTCTCAACTAAGATCAAATCAAGTGCTGCGTGGAGATCATATTTCGATGCAACCAGCCTCGTCCCATTCCCACAGACCTTTTACCAACCAATTGTACTCTTTTAGTATAGGCCCACGTTTAATTATCTTCACATTCGATTTTGAGCACATGTCTGCAATTATTCTTACTTCGTATATAGAGGTCAACAAAAAATATAACTAGAACTTTTTTGCTTAAAAGCCGCACACTTTAGGTAGTACATATGTATAACGGAAGGTACAAGAACCGTTACCGACGCGGCAGAGTCGATAAAATATATATTGTGAAAGTCGATGGTGTCTGCACATTTAATTTAATATATTTCACCAAAACGATTGTCCTCAACACTGCGAAATACGCCAAAACTTACGAGGAGATCGAAAAAATAGTGATATCAGTTGATAATTGAAACAGCAAATAGTCAGAAACGGAATAGCTGATTGCTGAGGAATTGTGAAAATGGAGGGCAAATCTGTTGCCCAAATTTGCCTGATAAGATCGTTGAGCACTGGGATTCTTACTGTTTTCTTGGCACATTGCCCTGGTTAGTCAACATAAGTAACAGTTGAGGCTAGTCTGTAACTTTCATTATACTCACGAGAACTTGCCCATCCTCCGTAAATGAGAGAACATTTCACCACCTGACGCGAACTCCAACACCATGTATAAATTATTGTTATCCTGAAAAATACCACGCTCTAAAAACGTCCGGAACTGTAGAAGAGGAATATTGGGTTGTTAAGAGATATAAACACACGCGCGCACACACACGCGCACACACACGCACACACACGCGCACACACACGCACACACACGCGCACACACACGCGCACACGCATGTTTTTAAAGCCTAACTTCAGCGGATTTTTTTATTTGAGGTGTATTGGGCTAACAAGATAGTCCTAGCAAAGCTTTAGTAAAACATGAAGACGCGAGTTCTATTACGCAAATGTAAGTCCATCAAATGATAAGTGAAGCCGCCTGTTCGTGCCATGTTGCGTCACCACAAGATCCCAGCACAAACAATCGATGGTATTGAATAGGGGTCTGAATAGAACATCTTGCGTGCGGGTGTTATTCGCAGCTGTTTATTGTAAAAGGTGATTCTCGCGGTGACGTTGACAAAACCAAGCCAATACGCATAACAGTTCGTTACAGTTGGCAATGTATGGCACTAGTGGGCTCAGAGCAATGCACTTAACATACTGTAAGAACCAAATTTACAGGAAAACTTTGCCTAGTATGTAGTTTGTTTTTCTCACAAATGACAACTTGTACGTTTTGCTGTCTGCAATCGAAACCGTTTAATTTCACCTCCCAACACTTCTTGTATGCTACCGGTCTTGTATAAAAATGGTTCTTTACGAATACCAAATATCAATTTCTCAAGTACCCCAGGAAATTTTTAGAAGTCTACCATTCATAGTTTTGGACGGAAAAATGTACTTGTATATGCCTGCTGGGTACATTCTACCGGCTTGTTGGTGCAAAGGTCCGGTAAGAAGTATTTCAAAATTGACCTCTTAAAGTTTAAATTTGTCTCAGCTGACTTCTCTGACATTTGCAATTGTATGCAACATCAGCGTCGATTGGCAGAGACCCACATCATGCGCGCGCGGTTTCTAAGGTGAGTTGAAACTCACTGTTTGATTCTATTCAGTTGACATGTCTCAAATTTGGTGTCTGGAAAAATTTATCTCAATACATTCACGGAATCACAGCCAGCCAACGCAACAAAACTCGAGCATCTTAATAGTATATCAGGCAGAAAAGGTGAAATACAATTTAAGAAAAACACAATTGTTAAGTTGTACGTTGTTCGAAGCTCAGTCCATCACAAGAGTTTAATGCATTTCAAGAATCCAATTCTATTAAAGTTGAAGTATTCACAATGTTTACAGAACAATTATAAGTAGAATGTAGTGGAAATATGTTTATTTTTAATTTAGTGGGTCAGGAATGAATTTGCCTAAAAGGCAAGCATTTACAGTATACAAGGAATATCATGAAAACTCATTAAATGCTTCTAACTAAATTTTACAAACGTTCTGCAGTTACCTTAAAATGGAATTCCAGCTTGACTATAAAAGGGAATGATATTGCTTGTAGAATTCTCTTCTCGTTTAGCGTGTGTTCCACCTGTTTCATTTGTATAACCTGCATTATAATTTTACATTAATTTATATCAGCAAATTCAAAAACTGTTAAATATAAATATATACATGTATATGCGTATATTTCGCAATTATGCAGGTTAACACATGTACGGTGTATTTGCCTTGGGAATGTATGCCGTTTGAATTTTTCGAGTTGTCCTGGGGTAGCACATGACCTGGCGAGTGAATGGTAGTGAGATCACGCGCTTCGCCTGTAACACATGGTCGTATCTCGCGAAGACTTCCGTTGTGGTTCTTAATTCACAACCACTAGCCATAGATCTATTTTAATGAGATCGATGAGTACACAACAGATGGTCTTTCCCGAACACGAATACACCGACTGTTCTGATCGAGGTAATTTTTTTAATAATCACCGGGCCCTCGACAGCAACGTCACCACTTGTTCGTTTAAAAAATCATTGATTCGTGAAACAAATACGTATTCCGTGAATAGAATCTATTATACGAGTTGCACTTATAATATAGCTCTTGAAATACCTCGTCATTTTAATGGCATCTGGTTGCCACTATTAGTTAAAAGTACTAACAGCTACCAGATTATTGTCCAGAAGGGGTCTCACGAACGTACATACATCACATCCATTGTAACAATTCAAAAGTGGCCGAGCAAGGTTTTGAAGTTTGGTCGTCCCATCCTCACCCGCGATGGATCCTGACCTTGTGGCGATGTTTCATCACAACACGGACTTTTTGCGTAAGGTCAGTGACCTTGTACAGATACCGGATGCAAATGTAAGTGTGCCTAGCCAAACTCTAAAATATCAAATGTGCTGTTAGCTTATTTTAAAATCACTAAAAATCTTATGTATAATTGAAGAATGTTTAATTTACCTTCTTCTTATCCAATATTTTCATGGCATAGAGTTTTCCAGACTCTTTGTTTTTTGTCATCATTACACGACCGAACGATCCCGTTCCTAATGTCCGTATCGGCTCGAACTCCGAAAACGATGCCGTATTCTGCAAAAAAGAAGTATATAGAAAAATCCACAATACGAATTCTGTGGAATTAAAACACATTATAATTAGTGCTGTGCTGTAGTTGCGAGATTCTTAAAGCTGCAATATTTGTCCAAATCCTGTGACAGTAATCATTTTTTGAATTTAAAATCAAAACTTAAGACACCCGTCTCGTCTTTTGAAGCATGGTGCAGGATTCACCCTCGTTCCCAGTTCAAAAAAATGGTTTGGAGTTTCGTGGCTCCCATTTTTCGATGTTCAGTGTCTGTTGTTAATTTTTTTATTACATTTGACTTGTTTTTCGGCAAGATAACTCCAGATCACGGCAATGTAAAAGTACAAACATTAGTCAGATGGCACAGATATATATATAAACAATACGCTGGATAGCAACAATGACGTCAAACAATGATGTGTTATGTTGGCGTTGTTGAGGGTTTTGCAATTTCACGTACTCATGTCAAGATTCGTGAACTGTGGGAATCAAGTACAGCGTATATATCCCATAATTCGTAATTCTAGGGACCGAAAATAAATGCCAATACAGCTGATGCCAAGCTGCAGTCAAAACTTTTGCAGTTTCGTACAACCACTTGTGGTGAAACCCATTCCACGGTGCTCATCTCATCCGATAGAATTCAACTGTGTTGAAAATTATCATATCAATAGCGACTTTTTACGCTGGAGCTTTCTAGAGTAATAAGAAAGCGAAAGTGACAGACGCTTGAAACCGACTCAGATTTGGTGGACAGAAATTCAGTTACTGAATATACTAATTTAAAAGCAGAGGAATTGTCAGTCCTTCCCCTTGTTTATTTTATCTTTTTGACACCGGCTGGGATCGAAATTCTCCCGCTATATCAGCCGCAGCCATTGACTTTGTCACGGACTCTTCTTCACAGTCTGTGATAAAAGTATGGAACATGATATCCTTGGCTCACCTATTGATATTTGAAATAGTTTGCATTTCCTCCGTAAAGCATTAGTATATCCCACCGCATAGCAGTGGACATTTGACGGCATTATGACATAAGGAAAGGTGCTAAAACGTTATTTCTCCCTGTAGGTTCTCCCGTCCGCATTACATTGGATCTGTAGGTAACATTGAACGCATAAGACCTGATCGCCGTCTGGCGGGATAGAGAATTTCAATATGGGGCGGATATTTTGAAAAATGGTTACTGACCTTTACTCTAACGCATGCATAGAATAGCAGATTGTTGAAAATATGCGTAAATGGGCAAAAAGGAAATTGTGTCCATGCATGTTCGTCATTCTAGGCGTGCGTAGTTAATGCCTAAAATAAGTCAAAAGCCGTGGATATTTCATGACACTAGTTGTAGCGCCATCGTCTACCTCTTTCCGGTCTTGATAACAGAGATTTTTAATCTATGATGGCGAGGCATTAAGAGTATTAACATCATTTCAAACACGCGCGAGACGATATTGAAAACCAAATCTGCAAAACACATGGTAAGAAAATTGACAACAAACGGCATACCTGTGCTGGCGCTTCCCATTTTTGTAAAAATTCCTGCTTCTTTTCTTCCTGCAACTTTTCAACTGCAAACAAGGAAATACGTCGGTTATTTGCACATTGCTGTAGCAGAAATTGCTCAAGCTACAGACAGTAGCAATTCTTTACTGAATTCAGTTATGTTTCTATGTCCCACTACGCTACATGTAGCTGTTTTATTTTAGACTGAACTTTTGTTTTAAAGTAAGCTTTCTTTGTCGAATATTGGCAGTGTGAAAATTTATTGCAAGGAATATTACGACTTGAAGCCAGTGGAGAAGTTTTGATCGGAATTGAAACGTTTCTATCTCTATCTATATCTTGAAATACTTCACACGTTTCCGTCGTTAACCTAACATGATATGGTGTTTCTAACTTCGGATCGACTTTAATTTTGCCAAATGACACGCATTGTAATGTTAAAAAGATAGCCTATTAGCCGATATTAACGGCCACTAGATCAGATAAATCCTGAAATGCTCAGTCTTCAAAAGTTTGGATTAATTTCGAGAACTCATCCTTGCAATCTGTTAAATAGACATGCGTGATTAGACAAAAGCGGTTTGAGCGAGTTAATCCATGGTTATAGGGAACATCGCTTTTTAACCCTCGCAATCTTCAAGAGTTTGCATTAAATTCGAGAACTCGTCGACACAGTCCGCTACATTGAGCATGCGTGATTAACGCTATGAGCGAGTTAATCCACGGCTACGGGGAAATTAGCTCATCTCAAATCACAGGATCCACTTCAAGGAAGTGCGGATAGGTTGTGGCTTTATATAACGCTTTACTGTTTGTCCAATACCACTTGACAGAACCAGTTTTGGGTGAAATAGTCATTAAATAAACAAACCAATGTAACGTTGCATTCATTACGAAAACTGCTAATCTGCAACGCAACAACGCGGACATGTACATGTATGAAAGAGCGCCATTTGTAAATGCATCAGCTCTGACAAATGGCGTGTCACATTTATTTTAAAACCACTAATTCGCACGGACTACTTCACTGCATGCATTGACTTAGTTCATTTGTACCAGGGAGTGTTTCTGTGTCTCCTCAGAAGTGTAACTTGACACGGAGATGGCAGCGAAGAGTAATGGATAATGTAACGGTGACACCATCGTCAGTCAAATACGCCAGAGCACAAAAAAATGGTTCATTATGCAGAACAATCTTCCAAACTCATTTACGATATCGTGAATGGTAGCTCAGCAAACTTAGTTCTCGCTTGTATATTGAGTTCACTTGTAAAACACTGACGTCGTAATAGAATTACCCTAAATGACGTCAGATCCAGTCGGTATCCTGGCATTCACAAATGCACGCACTGTATTTTTAGAATATATATCCGCCCTGTCGGCATTTCATTGCTAATGATAGAGTAGACTCGTTGCAAATCCTGAATAATCGTAGCACTATTTCCAAAGTTAACTCTACTATGCCAAATAGCACCCATACGGTCTTATTCCCCCAGTATGGTTCACCTTTAATAAACTCTTGTTTCCATTCAACCCGGCCCTTGTATGTAGTTGCGTATGCCCCGTGTTGAACTGCACAACTAAAGTACATCATCAATGTACACTATTACACAATACTAGATGAATATGTCAGGTAACTTTTCTTTGCTAATAAAATGCTATGTTTCTTACGCGGTGATCCACGATAACCCGCCGTGGAAGTTTATTGATTTTCGCTGTTTCATGGACGCAAAACGAAACGGCGTGTAAATGGTGACAACTTAATGATAGAATGCGTTCATAAATGGAATAGGCACTAAAATAAGGATTTCAAAGTTGAGTGAAAACGTTGGAATTCTCATTTCTTACGGCAGCGGTCGCCGGAAAAGTGAAGAGACATTTTAGCACTGACGGAAATAATTACGAACTCTGAACCCTGTAGAACTCTTTCATTAACACGGACACAACGGAAACCCATACCACTCCCCACAAAATACTTATTTAGCATTTCGGCCACTTGTACATGTACTGAAAACTGTGCATGGTAAGACAGTACGTCGTTGTAGTTTAGCCTCCAAGGGCAAGGGCTCCTTGCACGTGGTAAAAGTTCTGGCGGTGCATGGTGTCTTGTGGAGAATAGTAAGGGTTTCCCAGGTTCCCTTGTTTAGGCTTGTGCTCCGGAAGCAATCAACGTGTAAACGTATGAAAAACAAGAGTGGATCAAATTTTTCCATAAAAAGTCACGCTGTACCACCCCTTTCTCTGCAGTATTTTCATTCCCATTTTTCTGGATCTTAGCACATAAGTTGAGAAACAGCAGATAAGGGGTGATGTAAAAAGAAAACATTCATAGATATATATTTTAATTTGTCCTCGTTGCCATTGCTGGTGACCAGTTTGATCATCAGTTGTCAAACGAAGTCAGGGTCTAGGATTACGGGATTGAGTAAGTGATTACAAATTTAAACACCCAGACAAAAAATACTGGTCTTGGCGTCAACTGCTACAATCACTGTAGCCGGCATGTTCAGCTCCATGCGCTGGTCTACTGGCAACAGGCTCGCAAAATTAAAGAGAAATGTCCACGGTCATTGACGTTCCGTTAAGCCTGGATAAGCCAGATTTAATCAACCAAGCAATAGATTTTATCGACCATCAGTTTTTCTTATGACAAAATGTGATACATCAGAACAAGACACTTCTCATGTGTGTTGAGCTGGATGTCTACAACACGTCTGCTACAGAAAAAAGAAATAATAAAACAGCACTCAGCAGATTCAAAATTCCTAGTAAATACATGTACATCGCGTACGTGTTTATAATTAACTTCTACTACTGTTGGAACGATAATAGTTTCCTAGCATTGAATGGCTACGAACATTTTTTTTCTCAGATCAGCAAGTACAAATCCATTTCATCGGAAGAGTATTGGCTCACAGTAACTTTTTCATTAGCACACAACAGAAATAATAACTGGAAGAATGATGCTAAGAAGACATTCTTCATGGTGACACTCAGACAAACAGACAGGTAACTAGACGGACGGGCATTTCGACGGTTAGATAGACGGCCGAACAGACAATCAGACAGACAGGAGGGGTAACGGGCATACAGGTTGACAACTAGACGCACGTGCGGGGCGACGGACAGACAGTCTGACAGACTGGCAACTAGGCAGGTCAGGGTTATGGCCAAACGGACTAACAACTGACTGACAGCTAAACAGACGGTTAGACTAGCATGCAGACTTACAACTAGACATGCGGGCAGGGTGATGAATGAAAGGACTAACGGATGTACGGTTGGAAATATGCTCGGACAACATGAACGTGTGAATAAACACATGTCATTCCATACATGCATACATACATTATCTACGTAATACGTGCGTGCACAAGTAAGTGCTTCTAATTTTGGCGGTGTCCCAGACTGTGACTCTATTTACAGTTTATGAAACTAAAAAAATTAATTAGGCACCATATCTGAACCAGGGTACTCCTTTTTGAATATCCGATTGCACAGACTTAGCTCCTTTGACTGCACGCTGGTAAATTATTTCACTTTTCTACCACTCGTTTGGTATGTAAGTTGGTGACCCTGGCAAGGTGCTATGGAAGCACATATCACAAGATGGAGATTAGATGGTAACAATAACACACAGTGTCATGCATTGTCAACTGACAAACGCCTGAGTCGAAACCATAGGCTAGGCCAAATTAACATTTCACCCAAGGGGACTTGGTTATATTTTGACGAGAAGTGCCGCTGGAAAATTAAGGTACTGGCACATTCAGAAAGCTTCCACAAAAGATGTATTAATGGTTCAGAAACACCACTCTATAGTAGGGGATAATTCAAAAAATTGAGCCATTTCCCAAGCTGTGACTCCTGGCCTCCTGTTTTTTAAGCAAATTAGTTTGATGAGACTTAGAAATGTTTGCGGTAAGCTTGAAACAGTTTAGAGAACATCTTTTCGAACCATAATTTTAATAACAGTACTAAAAATACGCCTGTAGGCTGGTGCAGTTAAATTAAAGTGGAGTACTTTATTAAGTTGAGCTCCTTCACTAAGGAGTTAAATGTAAATAGAAAGGTCACTCTTCCTTAGGGCGCAGCTTTGTCGGAAAGGGACCCTTTCGTAGTGAATTTGGCCGTGAAAAGTCACCTTGGGTATTTTCGTAGCCTCAATTTTGCCAACGGAGTTGAACGTCAGATGCGCATGTGTGAGCTTCAGTAATATTGTCAATCATTTTCCAGTTTTAAAGTCGTATTATTTGTCATGTGACTGAAGTCCGCACATTCACATATAATCATAGGTACGATCTGATTTCTACATGAGTATTTCAAAATTTCAAATTGTCAATTATTTTTCACTTTTCCTGTAATTTTTTAAACATTTTTTTTAATTCAATTGCTGCCCAGTGGCTTAAATACACTGGTTGCCTCATCCCTGATTGACCAATAATGTCAGATGCCAGACCTCTATATCCGACTATAATGCTGATTGAGGATAGATTCGAAACTAGCGCAAACAACGTTCACCTTCGCAGGGACATTTGAAGCTAAGAAAATACCCGAGTTGACCTTAATGCCATTTGAGCGACCCGTCCCATGCATATCTTCTATGAGAGTAACCCCCACCCCAGGTATCGCATGCTGTGAAGTACCTTTAGCCTTTGCAGCAGAAGCTTAGAGACAAAAGGGAAGACAAATGTCAAATTTAATCAACATATGATAACAAGTTATGTATCAGTAATATCATGCACGTGAAAACTCGACTCGAACAATACAAGCAATCAAAAGTCTAATGTTACGGCAAATTCACCCAGTATACCTCGATATCACACAAACGTACATGTAACGGACAGTCCTTTTAAATTTACAAATATGTGGCTCTTTGCATCCTACCTACGTATCCGATCGTCACACTGACAACAGGTCGTGTCCGCCTCTTGACGTACCGCGGTCGATGCAGGCTTCTTTTTGAAGGTGCTCCGCGAACAAATCCATTCCCCATGAGTCGGTGTAGATATTGCTATCACCTTCTGAAAATCGCCATCGGTTCCTATACTACGAATCCAGTTCAACTGATTCCACGCGATTCAGTGAAAATGGATATCGCACTCACTCGTAAGCTGCGCTCTCCTCACTCGTCACCGGTATTGTTTTTCTCCGTCACACGGATTCCTGACACTCAACGTCCAAGAGACTTCTTTCTGCGTCACTAATTACTGCCAATCAACAGCTCAACTGTCCAGAAGACAAGCAGCACTGCAGCCATGTTACTCGATGATTATTCGCTTGTTAATGATCTCGACTAATGACTGCTCATCAGTGAAAACGCGATCTAATCCCTCAAACAGTGAGTTAAAGCTTTCCTGAGCCGACGTATAGTCTCATCTCCATTTACGATTTCTCAGTTCACTGAGTAGGAACATTTATTGCGAAAGCGGGTCCGCAATCACGTCATCATATAGGTGCTCTTTCACTCGGAACTCTCAACTTATTTGTGATTTATAAACCTAGACGAGAGCTTGAATGTTTATGTTGAAGTTAACAGGAGAGAAGGCGAAGCTTGTAATTTCGAATGAATGCAAAAGAGTTCATTGCGTGTAATCTATTTTTCTGACAGCGCGTGTTACGCAATATTTACAATAGAGAACTGAGAGAGAATGTTTACGTGCGTGAGTAGGGCATTGCCTACAGAATAAACTCATTGACGACATTGAAAACCCAATTTTGGAAATCGATGAAGACGGTGCTAATTCTGACCAATGAGATAAATGAGTTAGCTCAATTGTTCTAACCTAGGATCTGACATGAAAAGACAGCCCACGTTAGACGGTAGTCGTTAGGACTCGTATTACAACCATATACAGAACCACACTGTTGGCAACGCGATTCTATTGACCGCAACCCCCTACTGTAGAGTTGCTTTGAATGGATACACGATCAGTGCCGGGTCCCCCAATCTATGAGAAGTCCGGGTGCTCATGGTAATTTGAATTAATCCCCTGGTTGTCACAATTCAAAGTTTTCGAGCTTGGCGCACACCTCGACGAAACGCTACGTAACAATATTTATCTTTGATTCATGAGGGACCCAAAGCTGTGAATTATTTATTTTCATTATGATTAATAATCCGTCAGTACCTTCGGGTTCGCCTGAAACGTGTCACGGTGGATTTGACTGTAAAGATGTTTTAGATTTAGGCAAACACTGGTCCAACGACTTTGAATTTACGTGTGGACGTCCGTTTAAGACAGAATTGAAGTTGCTGGACTCGAGTTTGGCGAATAAGACGACCAGTACAATTTTCGACCAGCAATATCCGGGTACCAATCAAATCATCCGCCCTCGTGACTGAGTGTCATTGCATACCCACTGACACAGCGCCACCTATACTGAAAAGAATCCATGTGGAAACCTGGGCCCGGTCTCTAATATTTGTACTCGAAACGAACTCGAAACTATTTTTGGCAATTTCTCAGCTCCTTTTGTGCGAACTTAAAAGATAATTGGTAATCAGACTGTGCTCGAATATATTATAGTTTATGCATAGGAGTTTCTAGTTCAAGTTTGCCCTTGAAGACCCTTATATTTGGGCTACAAACTCGAGTAAAAACTCGAAATTTCGAGTTCAAACTCGAACTTATTGCTTTAATATTGGGTTTACAAACTGCGAACTAAGGGCAATAAATTATCTACGTAAGTTATTGTGTACTCGAGTGCTGGGCCCGGTCTCCAATCTTTTTACTCGAAATGGAACTCGAAATTAGGTTTGGCATTTTCTACTCTACTTTTGGGCGAAATCAAGATAAGTGTCTATTATTCTATATGCTCGAGTACACAATAACTTACGTAGATAATTTATTTCCCTTAGTTCACAGTTTGTAAGCCCAATATTAAAGCAAGAAGTTCGAGTTTGAACTCGAAATTTCGGGTTTTTACTCGAGTTTGTAGCACCAATATAAGGGTCTTCAAGGGCAAACTTGAACTAGAAACTCCTATGCATAAACTATAATGTATTCGAGCACAGTCTGATAACCAATTATCTTAAGTTCGCACAAAAGGAGCAGAAAAATTGCCAAAAATAGTTTCGAGTTCGTTTCGAGTACAAAGATTAGAGACCGGGCCCTGATGAACGACACACGGAATTCCGTGAGTGGGCATCAATGCGCATGCTTGGTCGGAAGTTTATCGATCACATCGCCACCACTTCACACGCTTTCTATGCAATGTACTAGTTTGGGCTAGTTAGCCGTGGGATCAACGTTGATTTTGTTTATTTCGATCACTGCCTGTTATAATAAATTGCAACTACTTCAAGTCAAAGGTGATCGCCATAACAGTAAACTGGAAGGGGGCTTCCCAGCTTTCAACCAATGGGAATGACAGAATGTTATGACTTCGGTTTCATTACTTTAACCAATGAGAAGCCATAATATACCACCATCTACAGTGCTACCTTCCGTAGCACTGTGAAAGAGTGTAGTCCGTGCATTCCCAACAATAATGACAGAAATGCAATCAAGGTCCCCGGAATATCTGAAACATTGTCAACCGAACGCCAGTGACCTCGATCAACTTGAACTCGTGACCACATGAAGAATTGGTTCGCTGAGCAGAAACGTGGAATCCAATCTCAGTAGTGCGCCGAGAAGCCATGAGTCAGTGGACGCAAAAACAAGCAACGAATTGTCAAGGCCTTTTGTCGGATCACCGAATTCATCAATTTAACAAGTTATTGGTATTTACGATCGACCGTTGAAGTCCGACAGCAGCAATATTAGTTTCTGCCTAGTTAGACATTTTGGCCATTCTTGAAAATACAGGTCACGACGTGGCACTCTTCGTGACGAATATTTATTAACCATGGCCGGTCGTAAGTACGGCCTGCTTGTGTCAATGTTTACACTGTAGATTGAAAATAGAAGCGATTGTTGGAAAAAGTCAAAGCCTTGTGAAAAAATCTCAGATCTTGTCCAGTTTCACTTCCAAACCATTCAAAACCCATCAAAGAGATCAAAAGCGTTCAGCAATTTTAAATTATATTTTGACTGAGATGTTGTCGCCGGAATTTCAAAACCGCAACCTTTGATACCCCGTCCACATTTATTTCCCATCCATGGCAAAAAATAATTTTCACGCCACTTGGGTTATCAGATTTTTCCTTTTGAACTTATGACCTATAATTCCCATGGATTCTGTAACCTCAACACATGTATTTTTGTAACACACAAGAATTCTAGTCAACGGAGAACATTTACGCATTCACCATTAACTGACGTTCAGTATTGATGCACTCCCAGCTAAATATGGAATCGTACTCGTCTCTCAGTGAAAAACTCGTTTTTAACCAGTTCCCTGCTTATCGTGTATGGAAAATTCGTCAGTGCTGATGCATGAAGTAAAATGTGCGTTTGATTAAATGACGTGTGAAACACTGAGATAGAGCAGAATGCTGGTGATTTCCGTTTAGGCTTACTTGTACAGTGTCTTACGTTTTTTTTTTTTCAAATACAAGATTCCGTCCGTTAACTTGTACCAGTAATAACGGTGTCGTTTTTTCTCACACGAGGATAATTGGGGCAAAAGTTGCAGCAAGAAATAAAAGACTTGGTTAACTTATTAAAAATTCTCCAATTTGTTGCTTAGTGCTAAGCAAAGCTTTGATCTCAGTTGAGATGTTTTGAAATAATTCTTGAATTACCGTTAGGCCTGTTCTGCGAAATTTTAATTTATACAGGTATACCTATGTTTATGTCAACAGCTTAAAGATGTTGACATCTACATGGGTATACCTGTGTCGTAATTGCTGAGCCATTTAGTCATCAGTTTGAAGAAGGCTTGTGTTATCAAAATGGCGGCCACGGTTCAAACAACCAAGGCAAAACTGTAACATTAGCCAACAGTTCCACAAATTCAACGATCTGTCACCACAGTGGGCTAATTAAAAACTTGAGCACAAGACATCAGACGAAGCTTTCGCAAAAATACGGCCATGTGAGATTTCTTCGACAATTTGAATAATAATAAGAATGAATAATTGGTTCAACAAGTGGTAATGCTATTGACGCATGTGTGTTTACTACAAGCTGTTGGTGCCCATAAAAAATGCGTGCGTGCTCCTCACAAGTAGCTTTTCTACATTATCAGCAATGCCTTGGTTCAGCCAAAGAAATTACCAACGTCAAGATCAAAGTCGCTACCCTTTCACTCACGTGATTTTGCGTGATTTTACGTAGTTTTGTCGAACTAGCAAGAAACTCGCTCTACAGAACGCATCCTTGCAAAGATAGGTGTTAGGTAATGCATTAAAAGCAAATCATGATAAACATGTTTATTCGGGGATAACTGGGTACTTGTTGACGTCGCACCATGAAGACATCCACATTACTGTGTACATTTACCCTTGATCCTGACCGGCTGCTTGTTAGACTGATGAGTTGTTTCTTTCACGGAATGGCCGAAATGACTCCACTCCCAAAAGACCATAGACGCAGCATCTACAAAATCCATACATGTCACGGATTTCGTGTACAACAAAACTTGATGTGTTTTGTGCTAGCAGCTCCAAAATTTTTCGTTGGAAAACGTTTCATTAAAGTACTGTAAGAACGGTATTATTTTTGCTTGAAACGGAAGCAGCGTAACGCCCCATGCGTGATGCTTCAGATTGACCAATGAAATGACTTGTTTGTGAAACTGTTTGAAATCAGTTTTAAAGGTAGTTGCAGACAATTTTAGAACATCTGAGGGGCTTCTATCTACTTTCTAAGTCTGACCTTTGCAAAGTCAATGATAGCCCATAGGCAACATGTTGTACGCGTTTTCCATCGTTGAACCGAGTATCACATTTTCCTCCATATTAACGATTTAGCAAATCGCGTGCTACCTAGCAATAATAACTATTTAGTAAATAGTATACTTAACAAAAAAATGTTCAATAAGTTAATATTTAAGTAAGCAGTGGTATTTGAACTATCTATAAATATCAAGAATTTGAATAAATTTGCAAATGACAATCCATTGCTAAGCGATAAATTTTGCAGTGGTGAAGGCAGTTTATACATGTATACAGCACACGTAAAAATTAAGTAGATGACAATCTATCGCTAAGCGATAAATTCTGCAGTCGTGAAAGCACTTTATACACGTCAAAACTAAGTAGACAAAAATGCTGTTTCCCTGTCAACGGGTAATGGCATGTCAAGACGAGTCACTATAGCTAGTGTGACGAGGAATTCCGCTTTCACTCTGTCATCATGACGGTAAATTCCGGATCAATATCTGATAAATTTTGTAGTGTTTTTGTTCCATTACCATTACAAGATACTCTTGTTCTGACATTCATCAATTTAGTCCACATGAGTTTCTTCAGTCGAAAGATATCACTAAACTGTAAGCATTTCGTAAATTTCAACAATTTTGCAATAGCTTTTTGAGTTTTTTGAAAAAGTGGGCGGTTTCCGCGGAAAGATCATTGCATATGGCGGCAATCAAGTGAGTATCTGCAATGCATGAGTCAGCCTTTACTAACTACGGCAGCCATTCTTGGTGGTGATGCACCTCCAAAAATAAACATTAAACCAAAGAAATCGTATAAATTCAATTAAGTTGTAATGAATGAGCAGTATTTAGGCTTAAGTTCCGAGTGGACTAACTTGCGATAAAATCCGTTTCATGAAGTTTTGTCTAAAATGAATCGAAAAGAGTATCTTTAAAGGTAACAAATGTAAATAGGTCATGCGATAGTAGCAGTTACGTCACATAAGTTCTGCATCGGTTCATTCTCGTCAGAATACCTGCTTCACACAGTTTACATGTACGTCATACACAGTGGCACATGTTGTAACGAAGCCAGTAGTTTCGTATTGAAATTTCCAAATGGCTGAATTTAAGTTAAAAGTAATACCGTGGCATTCATTGATTGTAGAATACTAATAATAAGTAAAAATTGAGAATCTTTTTCCGGAAAATTGTAGAATTTTTACTAACGTTGCGAGGGTAACTTGCGTCATTCCACTGGGTAGAACTATATTTCAACAAATTGCCTTCGTTGAGCACAGGTAATTAATAGACGTCATTCCTGACATTATGTTGCGAAGCCATTAGTTTCCTTTAGTTTGACATATTTAGTGTTTTCAGACTCTAGATGATTTGAAATGAACACCGACGCTGCACTGTAGTTCAATGATGGCTTTGTCGCCGAAACTTATGTGGCTTCTTTCACTCCCCCTAAATCAATCGATCTCTCTGTTCAGTAAATCAACGTTTTCAGTCGCCAAGTTGTGATCGCAATTTCTAAATATTGAAAATCGCCGAGACAAGTCCAGTGGCTTTGTATCTCTTATCTTGGGAAATTGTCTTCCCTCGTCACATCTGAGTTCGATAACGAATACACCATTGTCTCTCTTGGAACTGTGATCTCGACGAGATGGAACATGTTGGATATACAACGACAATGGACCAAATTCAGTTCTTTTTCTGCACATGAAAAGTAGCGGTAATAATGTGTCGACAGAAAACGTTGGTGTGCTGGATGGAGAGATCGATTTAAGAGGGAAGAAAACAGGAAACTATAACAAACCGTCACTGAATCGAAACGGTGGAGTTCGGTTCCAATTATTTACAGCCTGGAACCTGAATAACGGATTCACACCATGACGTCAAGAATGACACATGACCTATTATACACCTGTACACGATGCATATTGATCCTGCGCCGTCACTAATGAGTCAACAGTTGTCCGGAAGAAAAGGTTCATAATTTTAAATTATTTTTTTCTAATTTACATGCAATCTTACCTGTAGGATTCATTGGTAACCGAAAAGACGGTACTCTTGGTGCATCTGGTCACACGTAACAGTTTTCTTGGCTAAAGCAACATTGCGCTACAGCACCACGCCAATCTAATGTCACAACCTCGACTAGGCCTACTGACGAAATGACAAGGTGTTTTTCCATTTAGGATAACCCGTTATCACATGCCAATGTTGAGTTATCAAAGGTAACGCTAGATAATAAACAGTAAATGGGCAGGGTACAAGCACTCGCAGTTTCTACATTTGGTTAAAACTCTTTCACAAGGTCATGTGCAACGTACAGATTGAAGCAGTTTCAGATGCTCAATTCAAAGAGTACATTTTCTTGGTGCATGTTTAACCAAAATTAGAGATTTATTTACCATTTGGTTTTGGCTTTTAGTCAAGCCTGTTCCCGAGCAGGCTACTAATTTCTGCTTTTTGGACTTTAAGTTGTAGACAAATTGTCTGACTTTTAGGCTTAGTCTGATTTCCAATGAGTCATACGTAGACTGTTTTTTCGCCTAAAGTCAATAGACAACAGAATCGTTGACAAACAGCTGTCAGGATTTTAGTAGACTTTACTAGTAATTTTTCACCGAATTGCACGAAAGCTTTCCTTACGCCATGCACATTTTACACTAGGAATCAGATACAGAGTGCACAACAATCTTGGCAAAGTTTTCTTATTTTTTTGAAAATAAATAATACAAACAAGCTAGTGACAAATACAGCAACCATTAGCATACAACGACATCTTGTGATCTCATTATGTTTCACCAAATCAGGGGTTGCGTTCAATAGACATGAGACACTCGCAATGCATTTACGGCGAAAACCGTTCACCTGTTGAACGGAAACAGTAGATTCTACTCCATCAATCAACATTCCAAACTCCAATCATTTCTGTGGCAGCTTTTTTCTTAGGACACGCTGGTGTGACCCATGTACTCGCGAAACACCCGCCTTTCTCTCGCGTGATTTTCCGTAATCTTACGTGATCTCCCTTTTTCTCCAGTCACTTCCCCAAGGCTCAAGATGGCGCGGATCGGTGTAGCCATTTGAGGCTTAGTTAGGAGAAAATCACCTGTCAGAATTATGACGCATTTTTACGGGAGTCGCCGGAATATCACGAGTTATATTAAGGAGTCTCTGAGATTTGTTGAGCGGTAATTATGCAACAATTCAGATTTAGTTCATTGAAAATTTGGGAATATCTCCTCACAAAGCCTCAACCGGCTAAACCGATCAGCGCCTTCTCGAGGCTAGGGGACGAAGCTGGGTTTTTCGAGAGCTGGTTGATGGAACCTAACTGAATTTAGAAATAAATGATACTCCATCCATATATCTACTTGTCATATTAACCTATTCTTGCGAACTTGAGCTTTTCAAGCTACCAACAGATCACCGCGGTGATCTATTAACTAGCATGTAGTCAATTTTGTTTCCAACTTATATGGAATTCCTTATCGACTTGTGGAGAACTGTGAGTTGTATTCTTACACGTTCTGTAACCCTTTCACACGATTGTCGGCTAGTCAGAACTAAACTCATAAAAACACAGCAGACTTTGCTAATAACCTCAGGAAGTCAACTCTACACAAAGTTAATCCCAAAATGCGATTTTTCGGCCATAAAACCGAGTGTGTCCTTCTAAATTGATTTAGCCGATATGTTAGTAGGACTGGTGGCACCTCCTGTACTCGGTTACACGAACTGGACTGTGTAGTATCCTGATCGAGAGTATAACAATAGCACCCAACAACCGACTGAGTTAGAAAATTAGTGATAAAGCTAATAGCCAACTAAGCCATACTTGAATGGCGAACGAAACCTGAGAATCGCTAAATTCCAAGAACAAATGGTAAAAAATGATTTGGAAGCTAACTGTATGTACCGATTCGCTTGTGATCATAATACATTCATTTGCGGGAGCATAAAAAAGAACTGACCTTTGTAAATATTAACGACTTCGAGATATGGCGGTTTTAGCCCTTGGATACAGCAGTCGTAACATCAGTGTGTAGGATTTTATTGCCAACATGTTGGCAATTTTGTAGTGTAGAGTTTTATGTTGGAAACAGCTAATTACAAGGCGATTAATTTTTATCTAACTCCACCAACTGCAATTTATAATGGACAGTCTGTTTTGTAGCAAATATTTACAATCTTTGGTTATAAATCTCAGAGAACTGACCTACAGAGGTAAAAGAAACGTGGCCCATTAGGTGAGTGACATTTCACAACCAGTTTATTCCATTCCAAAGGATTTCTTTTACAACAAAATTCCCTAAAAATGGTTTACTTTGAGAGTTCAAAACACGCTACAAAATAATTTCTTTTCCTACTAAACAAATCTACTATGAGAAGGGATTTTTATATTTCTGTACTTCTAAAGCTTTTATTGCAAAACATACTTTTGGCAACACGGCATCTCTTCTTATAATGTTTCGGGCTTTTTAGCTAATGGGTCAGAAATTAAAAATTCAATTGTTCAAAAATCGCCTGCCAAAAATATAATGGAGTGCCCCCCGGCACGGCAATATTCTAGTAGACAATTAGAAATGCGTACCTGCGACAGTTTGACATGTGACTGAACAAGATTCGTAGACTAGACCGACGACCTTCAGTTTTTTAGTCCAGTATTTTAAGAGAAAGGTGAAACCTAAATGCAAAATGTCATTGTTTTTAGTATAACGGCATTACGGGATTGATAAGAAGTCATCGAAGCAAACAAATATCAAGCTTTTCCACAAATTTTCTTGAAGATGTAATCCGTGGAAACAGAATGTCGAGGGTAGACGACAGACATTTCATACCCTGACGAAATGCGCCGAAAGTCGTAAGATCGTGCCGTGAGTTCCACATAAAGATCGTAAGATGGACGTAAATATGATGACTGTAAGAAAATCCCAAGACAGACTTATAAAAACGTAAAATTCTAGGGTCATCGTGCCGATGAAAAGTAGGCAATTATTTCAAGAACGCCTCAAGTACAAGTAGGTCAAGTGAATTTGACAACAATTAGTTAAAAAACTATGACGTAACCAAGAATGGCTACAAACTCCGGTATCGTAAATAGTACTGGATTTTGGAATTTCTCACAAAAATCTTTGGAAGCGTAGCTTTAGCCTGTCACTAATGACTGCGAAAACAATGTTGAGACTTTAATTAGAACAAACCATTACAACAAATATAAATTCGGCAATGCATGTAGCTTGTAGCCCGCATTCACACGTAATGCGCCTTCATAAACCAAATTAATTGCATACCAGTAAAACTTAACTACGACTGAACTCACGACTTTTGGTTGAACGTGCCCAAGAGTCATGGT
>NMRA01000691.1:0-47607 GCA_002633005.1 Phoronis australis
TTGCAGGGGGGGGGGGGCTTTACGGAACTAATAAAGTTTTTGCTTTTAAAAGTAAAAAAGAAAAATACTGTGCCCTATTTAGGAATATGTGGATGCCAGTAACCAACCTTTATACTTTCAAACTTCATATTAAAATGCTGAAACATGTTGTTTAGGCCTGTTTTAAATCATATAGCACGCGAATGTTTTCGTTCACATTTCTTCCAGAAACAAAACCTGTCTTGTCCTTAGCGATTAGTTTTCCCAAAATGGTTTTTAACCGTTTAGCCAGAGCCGAAGAAGTCAATTTATATGTCACACTGAGTAAGGATATGGGTCTCCAGATTTTCAAACATAGTTTATTTTTATCTGCTCCCTTAGGGATGCAGGTAATCCCTCCTTCATTCTGTGTTGATAAAAACTGACCAACAGCAAAACCAGTGTTAAATGAACGAACAATGAAATATCCAATGTCAGTCCAAACAAATTTCAGAAATTCTTCTGAAAAACCATCGGATCCTGGGTTCTTTTTGTTTCTTCACTTTTTCAAGAATTGTCTGACTTCTTCATATGTAAGAAGACCTTCTAATTTTTCTTTTTCTGTCTCATTCGGTTTGGAGACACACACCTTATCAAGAATTGATTCTAAAGCAGTACTTTTAGAATCTCTATATTTTTTAGAGATTTTCATAAAAAGTTTTGGTTTCCTGAATAACCTTTTTCTTCACTATTGGTTTTAGTAGGTCTGCAAATTTTTCTGCAGGCATTTATCCAGACTCACAGCACATTCCGGCAATCGGTAAAAGGCACCGCAAAACAAGCTTTATACGAGAAATCTCAAATATGAAATCCAGAAACAAATAGCAATTCTAGCGCCAACTCTGTTTAGTCAAAGACTTGCCGCAATGGCAATTTGTCGAAGTTGTCATTAAGAATTTAATGCGTCTAGACGCCAGTTGTGTAAAAGGATTTGAAAGGCAGGGTACATCTATCGCAAATTCGACAACGTTCCTACAACCCCAACTATCGAGATTTGTGAAGTTTGCCAGAATTGAAATATGTTCTTGTCGAAAGCAATTGTATATTTAGTTGCAATTTTGTGCGCCATAACCAAGTCAAATGTGGACGATCCTAAATTATTTTTGAAAACTGCTGTAGGTATACTAGATTTTCGTCAGTGGCTTCATACATTGTGAATCCGTTAAACAATTTTTGAGTCCACATCTTCTTCCCGTTGGAAACTCCCATAGCGAGAAAAATGCAAAAAAGAAACAACAGTAAAACAATAAAAAGACATTGTAGTATACAACGGGAGAATAAAAGTTCAATTATCAATTCACAGATATTCAATTACTGTCATTCTGAACACTATAGAAGCGTCAAGCGTGTGCATAGGAGTTCCTGACACTCACAACGTCTACTGGGAAGTACAATCCGTAAAGCTCTAGCACTGGAACGCAAAATTCGATCTGCTGAGGTTGTGCCACGCATGCGTGGAATTTGTTTGATTTTTTTTGCTCGGGTGTTGAATCTACCCTCTGAAAGAACCACCTATACTGAAAAGTTTCCCTGTAGAAACATGATGAACGACAAACGGTATTCCGTGTGTGGGCATCAATGCTCATGCTTGGCTGGAAGTTTACCGATCGCATCGCCTCCACTTGCACACGCCTTCTATGCACTACACTTGTTTGGGCTTAAGTCACTGGATCGGGATTTCCTTGATTTTGTTTACCTCGATCATTGCCCAACAGCAAACAGAAAGGGTTTCCCAGATTTCAACCAATGGGAATGACTGAATGTTGTGACGTCGGTTTCATTAATTTAGCCAATGAGAAGTTATGTTAAGCAACATTCCACATTGCTACATTTCGTAGCACTGTGAAAGAGTGTGGTGTTGATTCTTGCCGTTACTCAAAATCTTCCCCGTTTTTCAACCACACTGCAAAAGATCCGTATCATAAGAGCCGTATCATACGAGCCGTATCATACTAACCGTATCATACCAGCCGTATTATGTGAGACGTATCGTGCGAGCCGTATCATACGAGCCGTATCATACGAGCCGTATCATACGAGCCGTATCATACGAGCTGTATCATAAGAGCCGCATCATAAGAAAGTCCGTTATTACTGTACAGGTATTTTTTTAGTGTATGATGATATCAGAAACAAAATAAATGAATTTATTTTCCCATACCTGACAAGCTTAAAACTGTTTTTAATTCTAAAGACAAGAGCACAAAATGCAAAAAAGTTAGATGGTTTAATAGTTACAGGAAAAAGAAATGAACCACACAAGTTATATAAATGAGTTAAACCAGCTGTAAATAATTTAGTTATTAGAATATACATGTAGATCTCTCACAGTTCTTGCGAAGAGTTTGGTCAGGCATTCTTCTCAATCTTCATAATGTTAATTGGACCTTTGGTGCCGTTTAGTTAATACAATTGCATTTTTTAGAAAAAAATAACCCGGATGCAGTGACATTTACAAAAAGTAGCAAACTAATTACTTCAATTAGATATCCGAAGTTTTTTGAAAAAAGCTTCCACGTAGATAGAAAATGGGCAAACTTGTATTGTTTAGCGTTGCCTTGTACTGTGTACATATGTAGCTCACAACACTGGTGGCTGTGCGATGTAGACATTTCTTCAGCAGTGCTCGATTTGACGACCTGCAAGTTTTCAATGCAACCTCGCCACGGCGAGAACTAAAGTAGGACAATAATTTCCCCGAAATTCGTTTACTTTGTGTGGACTTACAAACTTTGAATTACCAACAGTTCTCCAAGATTTAATACTTTTGATTCACGATTGTTGCTTTTACTTCGTGAAACCAGAGCATTTGGCACGACAGGGGTCAGAACGAATCAAACATGCGCTTGTACTATAACAGGAATGAATGCTAGAATTGTTCGGCAAAAATCGGGCAAGATTGGTGAAACATGAGCCTACAGTGTATGCGATTGTTTGCGTCCTAACTTCGGTGCCATGAATTGAGTCTGAGATGTAATGGTACATGTGTTTTGCTGGCAGAAATTGAAGACGCATGCAAAAGTTCCCGGGAACAGAAATTGGCCGGCACGACCTTTTTTAGTCGACGATTTTGACGTCAATTTTTCCTATGACGACCTAGGATTTAAGTCGGTTCGCCAACTACGTCGAATGCTGTTCAGAAAGTAAAAAAAAAATCAGTGATCTTGATACTTGTGGTGTATGTTACTGTAAATAAGATACACGATAGCACATTTGTACTTTCGCTGTCACTAAAAATGTGGACTCCGAAATTTAGCAATATTCGTAACAAAGAGTCAATGTTATTTTAATACCTGTTGCTTAGTTGTCACGGTAAGCGTTCTATAGTTATTGCGGGTTAGTTTCGTTGCGAAATTACATGTAATTGTGTCTCCTGGAATTCACCGATTCAAGGAAAACTGCGCCCTTTTCAATTTCGAAAGGGGCGGCGTTAACGTCAAGTCTAGAAGTCTGGCAGAATTCGGAGTATAACCAGTTTACATTAAAAAAAATATTGCATCTAACAATAAGTACCTCCTCACAATAAAAGCCTTGGTAAAGGTGGACATTCTATAAAGTGTTTGCAACTATGTCATCATTTCCCGGAAGTGCGCCATGTTGGCGGACAAGCAATGGCAGTGGTCAGTGGTAGCATTAAAAGTTATCCCGAGTTGTTAGCTGCTGGAAATCGGATTACATAACAATATTGACATTTATCGGAGGCATAAATCCCTATAATATTTCGACATCGGAACTGGGAAAATTGAGACTGGGAAGATGGAGACGGGGAAAAAGAGACGGGGGAACATACTGTTTTTAGGGGATTTTGCCATGCTTGCTAAGTTTAAACACGTTAAACGAGCGTGACAAGTTAGTTCGTGAAATAAAACTCACATTCATAGATCCAGAAACACCCAGTATCCTAATTCCAAAAAAAAATACGTACTTCAACTGCGTTGTCATACTCCACGGGACGTTTGCTTTCGACCTTGAGTTCAACATTCACGTCACGTAATTGGACGGCACCGCTATGCTGCATTTCAGTAATAGAATAGGACTAATGCAGGGGTGTGCATGTTGTTTAAATATGAGCATAATGTCAACAATTCTGGAATCTGGACGAAAGAATTTAATTTTTTGCCAAGACAGTGACATTTGAAATATCTAACATCGAAAAATTCTACACACCTGTCGTCCGATATTGAGACCCGAACTCCCATGCAAGTAATGCACCGATACAAATGTAACCAAAGGCTTGCAGGCGCAACAGATGTTTAACCATGTCTGTGGAAAAATAGGGACACTCAACTGTCTTTTTTACAATACCTCAGGACGTTGAGATTCGGAAGCGTTGGGTCGTTGCCATATGCCGCGACGATGGAAAACATGTCCGTGTAAAATTTATAATTTTTTTCGGAAAGTTAGATCATATTTTGTCGCATCTCGGTTGCCGAGGCGTNGAGGTAGATTTCCCCCCCTCACTCGGCCAAAAAATTCCCCACTCAGAAGGCACAGGTATTTTCCCCTCGGATAAATGAGGCCCCTGAAGAAACATGATAACTGTGCTTGCTCTGTTCAGTTAACTTAATTTGAGCTCTAAAACCAGATGGCTTATTTTTTCAGGTCATGCTTTGGACGAACGAATCAGGTGTTCTAATTTTAAAATTCAACTTGGTCTAGATTGATATTTGAAACCTAACACATGGAACAGGTGTAAGAATTATTAAAACTAAGAAAGCAGAATTAATGGTCAAATAATTTTTAGTTTCATCTACGAGCCTGAGTTTTTTATTTTAATATAAATATATTTAATAAAATCAACCATTCTTGCAGATCAATATCAATTCAACTGTTATCCCCGGTAGTCCCTACCTCACTCCCATGACCTAGGCTATGCTTTATGTTAACATTCTTAATCAACAAATTAAACCACATGTGATTTGCACATGACAGCAAAATGCAATGAGCCACCACTGTCAAATATGTCTTCAACTCGTCAAAAATACGAGCAGATGACATGGTTCGTGTAGAAAGCATTTTTGTTAACAATTTACGAGAAGAAACGTAACCCAGCATTCAGCATATACCTATTCCGTAACACGATCTTGCGCAATTTTTTTCATATATACTTTTCATGTTTCTAACCTAGTTTTCCGAAAAAAACTCTCGTGGTTTGACTTGTTCTCTAATGTATTTTTTACGTCTCTGTAGTTGATTGTCGACATATTTTTAAGATTTAATGTCCTGGTTTGACTCGAAAAAACAGCCATTTAACTCACGCAATGCCAACTTCCGTTTTGTTTATCGGAGTGAGCCTCGCTTTAGATTTTAATGTCTGACGCGTGAATTAGATACATAAGTAACACCTGCGTGATAATACTCTGGTGAAAATTTTTGAAAACAAAATTGTAGATAAATATATGTCTCATTAAATTTCTATGTAAATCATTGGTGAGAATAATTATACAGTTTTAAAGGAGTACGCCACCCGATTTTATTAGTATTTGTTACCCTCTTAATCGGTCGATATCCACATCACCTCGTATACAGTCGATCTCACCTCGCCGAAAGATGTCGCGTTAACCTGTGAGGAAGGCGAGTATACGACGCAGGTACATACGTCAGTAGTTCTTCAGCGAAGTGTGTGCCGCTGTATTGTTCCCGTTTGTGTGAACCATGAGGCTCTGAGCAAAGCGGCTATATCGTTTTTTTTTTCGGTATCCTCGAGAACCTGAAATGCTTCTGAAGTGGTTCCCGGCGGTAAAGAACGAAAAGTACGCGGTTAATATCAATTATGAGAACGTGGAATAACTGGGTGTCTGTGGCTGGCATTGTTCTGTTTTAAAAGGATTTTTTCACCCTAACCAACGTTTATACAAACTTGGAACAAAGTGTCAGTCAGTCTCAGTAGATACACTTATTAAAATGCCTTAGGATTGTTCATGAGTGAACATCAATAATGAGAAAATCGTTCTGCGTTACCAGCATTATTTAGATGTATACTGGTATACATTATTAAAATCGTTGTTGTACACCTTTTCCCTGTACGGTTCTGTGGAAGGCAATTTGGCTCCGCGGCTCCCGACGAGTAAGTAGATTTGCAACGTCGCGGAGAAATCCTCGAAATATTCACGTGCACATTATTTCTTTTGTTCACTAGTCTAAGTAGTCTTTTCGTGATTGAATGTTTAGATTTCAACTTTCGCAGCCTACTAACCTGGCTGGTTTCTGTTCGTAATGCCTCCAGTCCGGCCGCGACGGGCCCAATCGGATTGCGAGCCATTGGGTTATAACGAGTGTTTTGTGTTTAGAACAGAAAAAATCACAAGTCTAAAATTACAACACACGGCTATGATCTCCTGTGTGTATTTCACGGAAGAATAATTCTAATTTGTCACCAAACAGACTTCCAGCGACCGACCTCGGTAAGTTGGCCAACCGAAATTTGTGGCCACGGTACGTTCAAAATTTCTATGAATCCGAAACAGCGAAATAAAATGACTCATTTGTTTAAAAACTCAATGTATTTTTACGGAATTGACATCGAATTTTGATGGTTTATTGGTGTAAAACGATGAATTCAAGCGATAAGCTGACGCCAGTAAGCGTTTGGTGACGTCTTTGTTAATTCCCACTCCCCCGTCTGCCGTCCGGTGTCGGGTAAAAGAACTGAACTTGCTCTTATTAAGTGGAACTACTCGAAATAAATCTATGCAAAAAAGTTGTTTTTGGTAGCATTCTCCTTTAAACTCGTAACTTATACCGCTGTCGTACAAGCTAGCCGACTCAATCCAAACAGACCAAAATTTCGATGAAAAAGTTGCAGTGACAGTTCTGCTTAAGCCGATTGTGTTCCTTTTTATTTTTGTTATGGGAGATGCATTATCCTTCCGCTTGTATTGAAAATTTTCTTCAAAACAAAAAAAAATTGTTTCGACTGCACTACTTAGCGACAATCCTTCGGTCTTTTAATTGCTCTGCATAGTCAATGATTTTTGGAAAACGATAGAACCACGTAACATCTCTATCACCTCTGCTCGAGCAGCCAACCATTGCACAAATATCCACCATGATACTGCATAAGTTCTTCAGACAATTCAGATAAGAAATGTGTTTTTGCCTCACGATACCACAACCATACTGTATTGTTTGTCCCGCAACATGGTAGATGACAGAATTGATGACGTCATGTGAAAACACTGAGTGCCTGTATCAACAGACTAGGGGGTTGCAAGTTTTTTTGTTCTAATTTATGCAAGAAGTAGATAGACAAGTCGTTGACAGTCCCTTGGTGATGTCAACTGGTTAGAGTTCATCTATCATAGAACTACGAGACGGAGTGTGTATCAGGTTGTTCTAGATTTGATACCGGGTAGATGAGCTATTGGTTATTAGATGGCAACCAACTAACTCACTGTCATTCTATCTGATTGTTTTACACTGCTCCACCTGGTAGCAAAATGGAGAATCGACCAAATGGAGTTGGTTGGTTGCCATCCAACAACCAATAGCTTTCCCACCTGGTGGTGAAACCAAATCATCAGTCAGTGAGTCAGAAAGGCACACTACAGTTATTATAGGGTTTTGGCTGCCGACACACACCGAAGTGGATACGTCCTTTCTGAGAGTATGAAAAAAAGAAAGGTTTTTGTTGTTCCCAACTTAAAAGCAATACTCCATGATAACTGCCGAAACTTAATTATGGTACAGATTTTTGATCGGCTAATTCACATCGGGAAAAATGCTGGCACTCAAAAATAGAACCACAAACGCCAAAATTGACAGTATTCTCCCCAAAGTGCTACAAAAAATCTGACTACAAATTCAGAATGCTCTTTCTCTCTACTAGATTCTATTTTTGGCAATTTTTATCTGTTTGACAGGCACCTGAAATAGCACCCGGTTTCTCAGAAAGCAAACGGCAGCCAGCATTTTGCGTCTAAACTAGGTCAGGGCTAAAAAACTTGTCTGTTTGTCATTCAAAAACACAAGTAAACGAGTTTCGTGGCAATTACTTTCAACACATTCCTCAAACCACCCGCCAAACCGGACACACCCTGTATTTAAGTTCTAGGCACTAGAAAATGCCCCGCCACTAGAAAATGCCTCGTCACTAGAAAAGGCCCCGTCACTAGAAAAGGCCTCGTCACTAGAAAAGGCCCCGTGGCTACAGCCTAAGTGTTTAGTACTACCGTCATATTGGAGTTAGTTGGTTGCCATCCAACAATCAATAGCTACCCGATGCGGTGGTGAAATGGTAAACGAAGAGACATAGTAAGTTGGAGTTAGTTGATCGTTATCGAACAACCAATAGTTGCGTCACATTTTAGTTATGAGCAACAGCTCATTGAGCTATACCTGGTATACACGTAGCTCATTGAGCAATATGATGAATGCAAAGGGGATTGGCACTGAGATGAAACTTTCAAAAGGGATTGTATACTTTTGAACTTTTGATACCTACCACCAATTTGTAGGTTGCTGTTACGTAACTCGTCAAGCCAAGCCCAGTTTTATTCCTTTACATTCATTTTGCGACGTTTGTTCATCAAGCAAGAATGTGGGGCTGTACAGTTCCATACAATCGGCGATTTCTCGGCAAAATCAGTCGACAAAACCGATAATAGGCACCGACTTGTGCATGATCATGGCTGAGTACCTGGAATAGTCTGACTTCCGATATCTTTTTCGTCCAGTCTTAGAACCAGTAGGTACCTTTGTATTGTTTAATGTTCATAATCTTTCAGCTTGGTATTATTGTCTTGCAAGTTAATGTTTTGGTAGTATACGTTAACTTTGTGTTAAATTTCTTAGTTAGATTTGCAATATTTTATTTCTTATGAGGAACGTTGAGGGGAATAGATTTGTTATACTGAATGTAAGACAGTTTTATCCGTCACTAAATGTTTACCTGACTACCACTATCGCTAGTGTAGGCATTGACATGTGATTCTCTGCGATTTTGTTGTCAGCCCGTGACGCTGGCTTAGCGTACCGGTGCATAACGGTTATTTTACCCACCCAGTTAGCCTCCAAAAGCAATAACACTTGTAATTTCCGAAACAGAGGGTGTAAAAACACAATGTAACATAAAATAAATTCCAGTCAATATGGCTAAAACCTTGAACTATGTATATGACGATAACAGATCTTTAGGCAGCGAGGTAAAGAGTACGATAATCTCAACTAAAGTAACGGGAAACAGCAGTAAGTATTTTCGATTGCCTGCAGTTTACTTCTTTCATAACAATTTGTCCATGGCGTGTTTTCAAAACTACGTAAAATAAAAGGGCGTAGTAAATGAAAACGAGAACTCTAAACAGTTTGCAGAAATCTCGATCAACAATGACGTTTTCTTGTTTCAGCTGCCATGGACCTCCGAAGTAAATTTTTCCTCGTTTTAATTTTGGGTGTGCTCTTAGTGCTTGTCTTGTACTGCTATGCTCCTCCCCAGCTGAACGTATTGAACGTCATGGTAAACGGCGACGCGACCGGCAATACCGTTGATGGAATCTTATCAAATAGCCAAGGAGTAGAATCGAACAGGTTAACGAATGAGGTTACATTGCCTAAGATTGTGAAACCTGCTGAATTTATCGTTATGGACTGGAACCCATTGTATCTGAGCTTAGAAAACGGTCTTCCCGAAAATTACAAAACTGGGAATTGCCTAGTCACCAGGGACAAGAGGTATTTGAATAAGAGCCACGCAGTTGTGATTGAGGTAAGACGTGTACCCTATCTTAACACTTTACCGAAAGAGCGGGCACCATGGCAACGATGGTTGTACTTCAACGTTGAAAGTCCTTATTTTGCAATCTTAGATTATAAGGGCAGGTACAAAATGGAAGATTTCACCGGAAAAATCGCCTTTAATTGGTCCATGACATATCGAAGAGATTCGCATGCACCAGTGTCATACGGCTGGAGAATTAAAAGAGATAAGCCCATCAATATAACAAATGTTTTTAAGGACAAACAAAAACTAGTCGCGGCTATGATGAGCAACTGTGACTACGTGCGAAATAGCAGGATAAAGTACATAAAAGAACTTCAAAAGCACACGACCGTCGACTTTTATGGTAAATGCGGTAATCTCAAGTGTGAGGGGCACTACAAAGCACACAGCTGTCAAAAGATTAAAAATTACAAGTTTTTCTTAACGTTCGAGAATTCAAACTGCCGAGACTACATTAGCGAAAAAATGTGGATGCAAGCGTTTGACAGTTATGCAGTGCCAGTAGTAATGGGAGCCTACAAAGAGGACTATGTTAAGGTAGCTCCTCCGAATTCTTTCATTCATGTTGATGACTTTGACTCTCCCAAGTCTCTCGCTCAGTATTTAACTGTAGTTGGGAAAAACGAGACCGCATACAACGCATTCCATGCATGGCGTAAAGAGTGGACGTATCAATACGATTTTAGGATGTTGAGTAAAAAAGGATACGTGTGGAGAAGTGTGTGCGACGCTCTTAATAAAAGGTGGAATGAAAAACCCTCGTGGTATAACAGGATTACGGATTTTGAAAGTGAAAAGGACTGTTATCAAAATGCATGGATAAAGAAGAACTAATACTTCCATAACTTACACCCCTTAAACACATACAAACTATAAGACAATAGGTGTTTAGAGAGGTCCAATATGCGTCCTTTTTAAGGAGGACAGCACTTCAAGTTAATTGCTACACTTCTGTTATGAACTATCACGCGCCAGAATAGATTTGAGCCAATCCTATACTTGCTGAGGATTAACCTAACGTATATGTCGATATTCTTTGTGTAGATGTTGACAATGAGATCCAAGGTAGCTAAACTACACTGTTAACGGACTCATAAACACGGTCACGGACACGCGATTACGACTCACGTACAAACACCGTCCACTGAATCACAAGTTCACGGGAACGCAGTCACAAAACACGATCAGTTCACCCAAATACACAGGACACGGACTCACGTTCACGAAGAAACACGGTTAACGGACCACCAAACACGGTTTACGGACAAAATGTAGATGTCAGCTGACCCAGGAAGCCGATGAGTCTGTGACCTGTGTTTGGCGGTCCGTTAACCGTGTTTCCTCGTGAATATGAGTCCGTGTCCCGTGTACTTGGGTGAATGGATCGTAATTTGTCGCTTTGAAACTGCATTCCCCTCACGTGCATCTACAAAGATGGCCACTTGGAGAAAAATTGACTCCGACTAATGGTATGCGGTTGGCATCACATTGTGATGATCTTTTAAATATATGACAATCATACTAAATGCCATTCTGAGCAATACGTACATGGATAACATGCACTTCATATACACCAATTTCCAGTTTCGTCACCAAGTCTCTTGACAGTGAACCTCGGGGCAAAACACATGTAGACGTCCCTTGAATCCCAGTTAGCTGTACGGTTTAGGTATTTCAAATCATCTCAGTTTTACGTGTTTTTTTAGTTCTAGTCCAATATGGTGAAATGTTGCGTAGCATATAACTGCACAAATCGTTGGGAAAAAATGATTGACGGAAAACAAGTTTTTCTAGTTTCCCATCGGAGAAGAAGCGACCACTTCAACGGGAGGCAGGGTTAGCCGCCATTCGGAGACGGGATTTCCAACCAGGGAAATACGATCAAGTTTGCAGTGTTCGTTTTCTCACATGTATATCATACTTACAAATGAATGTGTGTAGTCGTAAACGCTTTACAGGAGTGTATTCCATTGACTTAGCCTGACGGCATTAACGTAGAAATCACAAATCGGTGTCACTCGTCGATCAGTGGACGTTCGTTGTTATGGGTGACAAAGTACATGGACATTGTTTTGCAGTGTACCTGATGGATTAGTGCTGTGCTACTCCGATATGGATGACGCATCCTTCCTTACTTTGACATCTTTTTCTCTTTGTGAATGTTTTGTACAAATTTCTGGCTTTGCCAGCACCGGGGGTTAACCTACTTTACTTGTTGACGTAACTCCACGACACTCGTTTAATTATCTCAACATTTCCTTGATTTTCGTTCTTTACAAGTCCTTTCTGATCGATTTAAGGTTCACACACACGCACACGCACACACACACACAAACACACACAAACACACACACACACAAACNACACACACACACACACACACACACTAGTGACCATGTCTGTGTTTGCACGCATGCAAGGACCATTGTGATTTCGGAAGCACTTCATTTTTCAAACTGTTTTCAGGCCAATAAATAGTTCCCGCATTAACTTATCAATACTGACGCTAGAAGTCTAGCAAGCGACATTCAAGGAAGATACATGCTTTCCTAAGCACTCGTCAGGCTCTTTCCCTCGTAAGCTGATGGATTCTGTTCTCAATACAGTGAGTGTGAAAGGGCAACGCCGCACATTCAATATTCCGAGAAGGGGCAACTAATATGGTAGCAAGTGTAAACTTCCCCAGCCCTTTATGTACTCAGTGAAGACCAAATACCATTTACCTGAAGATTATGTAACCTGCTGAACCTTTAGAAAAGCTATTATGTATTAAGCTGACTGTGACTATGCCTCTTTGCCATTGAGATTGCCCCATTCTTATAGAGTGTATTGTACTGAAACAATATGATCACTCCAAGGAGATCCAGGTTTCGCCGCTGAATAACAAGCATTGGGGTATGAACCGCAGGCTTTTATCTTGACTTTTTCTCTTTGCGTTGAAATTATTTTTTGTGGGAATTAAATGTGTATGTGATTCAAGCTTTCCAGATAATCAGTGGATCGATTTCCAATATCTTTTTACAAGTTTCTATCGTAATTATAAGAACTGAAAATAATTTAATAGGTCTCTCTGTGGCAAATCGAGAATAAGCTTCTGTCACTCACACTGCAAATATTGCATCATTATCTTTATTGCTTTAGTTTTAAAACTATATTTTGTTGCATGTAATTGCCTTCATTGCTAAGAATTCCCTGCCACTCTCAGCTGCACCAAAGTTACTGGATCAAGTAAAGTGCATATTACAAAATTGTGTACGCTATGATTTACATTCTGGTGGTATTGTTTCATTGGCATAGCACTGGCAAAAATGTTATGATGTATTACGTTATTAAGTTTTTGAACTTTTATTAAGTTATTACAATTTTTCAGTCGTAGATGTATGTTAAGTGATGTGATGACATCTGGTTTACATAACCTGATTCTGTGCATTATGATCTATATCTTGAAAGTAATGATGTATTATGTTTTGATGTTTTGGATCTTTTAAGTGAAAAAACTTTGTCTGTCATAGTTGAAAGAACATCTCTATCAGTTGTATAACATGTTATTTTATAGACATTCCATGCATAATACATGTTCACATTGTGATCTACACCTTGTGTCCAAATTATTGTTGTTGAAATAGATTTCAGGTACTGTTTGGTGATGTTTGCAATACCCCCAATCCCCCCAGTTTAAGATGAGTGCGTTTTGCCAACAGTACACAATCACAGGGCACCTTGTGCTAATGTTTACTTTCGATCTGTTAAGGTATGGTTGTTTGGATTTCAATGTGTATTTCGGGGCATTGAAAATTTTCCTATTCTTTGTCATGTGTCATTCTAAGCCCTGGATCGTGTGTAATCTGGCAACAAGCTTCGGTCTACCAAGGCTACACAATTTTGATTGCATTCAACATTAGCACTGCCATCGCTCATCCACTGCTTTGTTTTCATGTGGGTTGTTTTGATGGCTTCGAAAATTCATGAACAATTCCGTACTTTAAGTCCAAAGTCTGCCATGCCGGCATGTAGAAACCAATCAACGACAAGTATTGAAATATACCGTAAAATACGGGAAAGTAGAACCAATCCGTATAAAACGGTATAGGTATTTCACGTTGGTGTGCTCTTTCCTGGTGGGAAAATTTGCGTGTTCATGTACAACGCCATATTTGATTCAACTCGTTTATTTAGGTTACCTGAAATATTGATCCCAACCGTCGTTCGTGAAAAAAAAAGTTATACTGCTCTCAAAAGGACTAACTGATGAAAATTTCGACGCACGGTGATCAGGCGGCTATTTTGAGGCCTCGATAGTTTCTATAGGGGTCATCATAAAAAGGGCAATTGCCAGCCTCCCCAACAAAATCAGCCAAAAAATTCATTCAAATCCAATGGAAACGTTTTGTTATGGCTGTACACAATATAGCTACACTTAGAACTAAGACGTTTACAGGAAATAGCCACCGCCGGTATGTATTTTCACTGACATAGTCGTCTACTCACGCAGCATTTTATTTAATGTTTATTATGAAATATTCAGTACAAAAAATATACAGACCCAGAAAGCACCAAGAGGCATTTTATCGGGGCTAAATAAATGATATATATATATATATGTATGTGTATGTGTATGTATATATATATATCATATAATATAAATATTCAAGTATACACACATTCACAAATTAATAAACTTTTAGGATTACCATGACACATGATTACGAATATTAATAAATTATTTCCATACACAATGACTTATTTAACATCTANCATTTTATTTAATGTTTATTATGAAATATTCAGTACAAAATATATACAGACCCAGAAAGCACCAAGAGGCATTTTATCGGGGCTAAATAAATGATATATATATATATATATATATATGTATATATGTATGTGTATGTACATATATATATATATATATATATATATATATATATATATCATATAATATAAATATTCAAGTATACACACATGGTCATTAGTAAAACCGCCAAAATACCTTTGTATTCATATCTTACGAACCGCGACTAATGGTGAAAAAATCAACACAAAGATTTCCTCGTATGACCTCTCCGGCTACAAAATAAAAGCAGTCATTGATTACAGAACACAATGACTTATTTAACATTTATACGATTTTAACGACTCGCACAAAGGGATGCAATACTAAAAAGAAATTTTGATACTATTTGGAGTAGAACCTTATCTTCAATTAAGTCGAGTACCTTATTCTCATTTAAGTCGAGTTCTTCGTATTCAAAAAATTGTTATACATTTGAGGAAGATCTGAAATTTTTGCAAACCTTCAGGGTATTGTTCGAGTGTCTGAAAAACTTGTGCCCTCTGCTCCCTGCATACCGCACAAGAAAAGAAAATATTAGCATTTGTCTGAGTGTCTCCAAAGGAACACAGAGGCGAAATATTATTAAAATTATGTCTTAATTTGTCTCTGTTTAGAAATAGTCCGCATCTTGATCTCTACAGGATTATTTCATGGTTGCGAGGAAGTTGGAGTGATTTCAATGGGACTAGCAAGTCTTGTGTAGTAAATTCGCCTATGGAATTGTCCATTTGCACCATTAAGACATTTAAATTAGGCCTACCTTCTTATGAACTTCGCATTTTGTTTGAAGTTTCATTACATAAAGGTAGCTTTCATTTAATTTTGAAGGAAGCATGATCACTAAGTCGTGGTATGGTTACAAAAGATTACAAGTCTGGTGTGGTAGTTGCAAAAATAGGGTATTTACAAAAAATAACTCAAATTCTTTTTTAAAGCTTCATAAATCTACATATCATGTTTGAACAACTCCAAAATGAGCTCTCTCTAACTCTACACCCATAGTGTATACTAGAGGTACACGTCAAAAAGTAATTAACAGTTTATTTTTAGTGACAACAGCTCGACCATTGCTGTGAGTTCCGGCAGTAATCCAGTGCCCTTCCCTGTGCCGATCGAATCTCTGAATTTTGACCGGGAGAGAAGTTCGGTTGAACGCCAGCTTACGGTTTATGAATATCAAAAATGTACCTCTGACACGAAACAAAATAATTTCCATTAGGTTGAAATAAATAAAAAAAACATAAAATAAAAATGTCCTTGAAAACAACAATTTCCGGGGACTACCGCTTGAGTGCTGAGATCCAGCAGGTGCCGAGACAAAGGCGGCCAGACGTACATGTAGCCAACTCGGCAGTCAAAATCTGAGATAGCCCTGCACCATAGCCACCAAGCTGAAAAGTGCGTATCTTGGAACTAATATAATTTGTGTTTATTATAGCCTTTGAGTTATCATGCAATATCGCTAAGTTCAGCTGCTCGTGTGGCCGTACAGTTTGATCCATAGTTTACGCTTTTCAACATAATTTTTCAGCTTAGTACATGCCAAAAAATGACGGGATATTATTCTGGAGCAGCATAACTGCTGTCGGTGCTACACACGTCATATCAACACCGTTTCCCCATTCTTAGCGGACAATTTCTTGAGCTATAGACTAAAGTAAGTTTTACTCGACTGCGTGTGGTTTGTCGGGTAAAATGGCGGCTTGGAGACGCAGACGAAGGTGTGCCAAGAATGCTGCGTTCTGATTGGTCAATTAAGCCGTCCGTCATAATCTTGGCGATAGGTCAATTTGCTCCATAGGTATGTTTTAGCATACGCACGCTGACTGCATTGCATGTCGGCAATTCAAAACCGTGAACTCGATTCGTGGGTGATAACACGCACTTGAATATTTTTGGACGAGGCGGAGGAGGGTGCCACAGAAAAAATTGGTTTGGTCATGTCTGGGGTTGTTTTGAATACTGATATTGTATGTAGTGTAAGGATTACGGTGGTTTTTTTTAGCTCAACCCAAATTAATAGGTGCAGTGTGTGATTGATAACCCGTAGATTGCCCGAGAACCAAAATATGCCACTTGAACGAATTTAATTCAGCTGACATTGTTTTATCTAGATTTCCTTATAAAGACAAGTCCTCCAAACGGTTTAAGAACTAGGTCGCTGTGTGCAGGACGGCGAACGCTTCACCAAATCCACAGTCTCCACTGTGCAGCAGCTATTTTGAAGATCAGTGCCTCGACAAAACTGAACAGCTTGTGAGGTTTAGCCCTGGAGCATGTTCTTCAAAAATTGATCTGCGTCCTAGTTTCCAGGTATAGTCTGTGTAAGGCCATTGATACCGTTTTGAAAATACGTCTGCTTTAGGTAAATAGCTACCCGAGAATAGCCTAATCAAATGTCAAAAATAATGTTGTGGCATGCAACCATAGTTTTTCGATGCCCAGGGGGGTTTTCATGAGTGATTAGACTTTTAAAGTTTCTCCCTTTTTCAGCATTAGAGTAGTTACCAATATGAGCAGATACTGTTCCTTTGTGAACATCTCCCATGGCAAACCTATAATTCTACATTACTCCCAAACTCCATCATGCCCATACATTTTACAGATCAATGTGTGTCTTGGACTCGTTGAGGACCTACTCCCTTCACAGAGTTTCTTACTGACCTACAAGCTGTCACAAGACAATCTGGAGCTTTTCTTCAACGCCATGAGGCGACCAAGTTAGTATTTTAGGTTATGTAGCAGGTTGAGTAGTGGTTTGGTGTATTTGAGAATTGCCTTGTGGATGTATGTTGCTCAGATATGTTAACCATAATTTGTTCATGTGACCAGAATTTTTTTTCCTCTTTGATAACTTAGTATAGAAAATCTAGAAATCTTAAGAAAAGTAAACATTTTCAAAAGATTAGTGTCTGTTAAGTGCATCTGAAAAATATCAACCTGCTCCTAGGCCTACTTTGTTTTCTGTTCTGGGTTTGAAACTAAACAAGAGTTCGTTCATTATCAAAAACAGTTCCTTTGGCCAATTTTGACGACAAATTGTGCTATAATTGCATTTTGTGACAGCCAGCTGCGCAAGCTAGCCCACTTTTCATTTGTTCATAATAGAAGCCACTATTCAAGGAGTGTTGAAAGTCAGATAGCGATGGCTTGTTGAGCAGGTCTACCTATCAGGTTGACTATAATATGTTGACATACAGTGCATAAAGTATAATACTGATAAAATTTCTGACTTTCATAATCTGCTTTTAGGTGGCTGGAATAACAACAATCTACGAAAACCCTTCAAGGCACATTTTGAAAAACAATGTCACGTTGTGGCCCCCGGGGCCCAGCAGGTAAATGTTTCTTTTTGATGTATCATTGAAATCATTTAACAAGAAATTATTAATGCGGTATTTTGGAAATAAATGTTTGTCGTCTACTTACTTCTTAGCAACTTTTGTCAACATCCTTTACCGTGTGAAAACAGAAAGTCATACCTTTGGCTAGGTACAAACTGTATCTACGGATTTTGAAAATGTGAGTGTAGTTTTTCGAGTTAAATGTGTCATATGTTTCAAAAACCTGAATTTGGGTTCTAAATGTCACATTTGTGACAGATTCCAGTAATTATACTAATTCTAAATGTGTAACTTGACAACTCCAACAACATTTCCAGGTGTCATCAACCGGTAACTGTTAATTCTGTCATATACTGGACGATACGGAACTGATCCAGCTCGCAGTACCTACATACCAGCCACAAACAGGAGCCACACGAACGAGGGCTACGACTTTTCATCAAGCTTAGGTTCTGTAATCGAAAACACAGAGTCCATGTTGCTTGGTCGGCCGTGAGACAATTATTCGAATTTCTTATACGTGTTACGTGCGGAGACTCTATTGTAAGCAATGCACCATCACCTACTTACAAAAACACCTGCACCTTATAACATTTAAAACAGAAAATAGGCCTTGTGATGCCATCAGAAAGGTGTATTAAAGTTATTATGCCCAGTGAAAAACCCTTAGGTCACATGACGTGGCCGAGTGACTATGGTCAATACCGATGTAAGTTGTTTGAAGCTGCAATGAAGTTGTTTGAAGTTGTGTGCTGATGTTGCTTTAGTGTTTTCCTGAACGATACATCATAGTGCAGATAATCACGTGTTTTCCCTAGTAAAAGCCATTGTTAAAGTCTATTGTGACTTAAAAATCCATCACATCACGAAACTGTATAATCTGAAACAGTGTGGAAATTTTTTGAGACTTGTGTACAATAAAGCTGTCCTGTTTCAAGGCCAGCAGTTGGTACGTGGGCCTACAGTAAAGTCTCACCAATGTCGGGTGAGAACATTGCCAAGTAAGAGGCCCAATGTTTTTGTTTATACACCAAATACTTCTGTGCTTTGATATTGATATGATAGTGAAACATTTTTGTAACCAGGATAGTCTGGAAATTGAAAGTTTGTATGTAATGTTGTAAACGTTCTAAACAAGGTGTACTGCACATTACTGTATGTGATTGTCTGATGAACAACATCCCTCTGCTTTCGGTTTTTCTCTTTTGAACCAACCCATTGCTTTGATCTATAGACACGGAGTTGTGGTTTTTCATGTGATTAAATTGTGGACCTAATGGATTACCGTGATTACTTTGCATACAATTCATAGCTAAAGAGTTGCAGAATCAAAGTTTACTCGATTAATTGTAGTACTTGAGAGCAACCTTTGACAGTTGTTGTTTATCAGGTGAGTGTTGAGAATTGTTGACTAATGTGTAGTGTACTGATGATACTGTGAGTTTTAATCGTGCATAGCCATCACCGTTACTTTTTATTGACATTCTATGGGACTTGAGCAAAACGTCTGACAGTTGGTAATGTGTTTTATTGATGATCAGATGTCTGTGATGTTGACCAACTCACGCGTGCTCCCAGGGAAGGGGCTCAAACTAGCTCCCCCATTGGGCGTAGTGGTCAAAGAGGTCAGCCTCAGAGAAACAAAAAACTCAAAAAAGTAGAAAACGACACAAAGATCCACTAAAAAGGCAGGAACTACGAAAATTCGGCAAATGCACAATTCATAGCTCTGAACCTACCCCGTTAATTTTAGTAAAAGGTCACATTCTAAAAAATTCGAGCTTCCCCATTTTTAGGCTGGGTGGCTCGCATGCAACTTGCCGTCGTTGATACTTTTGATTGACAGTCAATGGGTCGTGAGCAAAACGCCAGACAGTTGTCATTGTGTCTATTGATGATAAGTTGTCTGTGTTGTTAACCAACTTGCCGTCGTCGTTTGTTTTATCGAAAGTCTATGGGTCTTGATCAAAACGTCTGACAGATGTTATTGCGTTGATCAGATGTTTGTGATGTTTGCGTTTTGTTAAAAATAACATTTGCTCAAGGAGCTGAAACAATGCATGGCTGAACCGCTTAAATTATGTTTCCGTATCTAGAAACCTAGTTGGGATTCCGAGCCACCGAGTTCATGCGGTGCAGACAAGTTGAGTTTTTTGGCCTTTGCCATTGAGTCATTTAGGCCAGCCATTGGGTTTTTTGGTTCGGCTATGGAGTTTAGTGGTCCTGCCATTATGTTTTTTATGTTCCAACACTGTAGTTTAAATGGTTCGACATTGCGACGGTGCGTTTCTACCTCAGAATTGTTGATTGAGACCATATAAGATCAATAAAAAATAATTATTAACCAGCAAATGATACTGTTTGTTTACTGTGCATAAGTAAATATAAATGTGGTATTCGATGACAACCGTATGTGTTTTCGCTTGTACTGAAAACAATCCATTCGGGAATATAAAATTGTAACATTACCTGAACGAATTGTGCAGCTTAGATGAATGTCTTAGCTTTTTTGGTCTATTTTCGTGTCTTAGCTTCTGGACTGTAAATAGTAATAGAAACATTTCCCCGTGTTGATCACAGAATTGGAAAATAACGGTGGAAACTGTGCTGATTTGCTGAACTTAAGGTAAGGACTGCATCGCAAAAGCAGATTTTACGCTACGGCCGGCAGCGACGGAGAGTTGAACGCTGCGAGCAGACGATTGGCTCAGAAAAACACATACTCGTTATTATATCTTAATTTCTCGTAAAGACCTTAGCTCTCAGTGTAGGTAGTGTAGGCATCCATAACGAAACATTTTCGTTGGATTTGAGTTAGATTTTTCCTGATTTTGCTGGCCAGTGACGCTACTTAATTTGACCTATTTACCTGCATGATGACCCAGTTTAAAACTTGAGCGAGGCCCAACGCCTGATCACCGTGCGTCGGAAATTTCATCGGTAATTTTTTTTAGAACAAAAAAAACCTCCTTTTTCAGGAGCAATGCCTAGGATTATTAATGATTTAGTTAACCATATGATTGAGCCCAATAAAATTTGGCGTTTGTGCACGCGCATTCACTCCACCAGCAAACTTCACACCAACCGTGAAACACGGCTTCTATCGTTGAATACAGCTTCTCCCGTGATATACGGATTGGCTCTACTTTCCCGTATATCACAGTTGATAACGTGACGTATACATGGTCCATATTTTCATATGTATTGGCTAAGAAGTAATATCCCACGAGACATTATTCCGCGTACCGATCGTGACGGAATCTACGCCAATCGAGGTACGTGTTGTATTTATACCACACGCTTCGAATTCCTAAATTTCTTTCATTTTTTCGGCCACATTTTTTGAATACTTCACCCACACTGTTCACGTGACGGATCGCATCGTACTTGCGCAATAGGTTTACAAGTTTTCGGTAGTAAAAGAAGCACATTTAAATGTAAAAATTTCTTGCTTGAAAAGAGATAACAAAATGAAAACAACGGCAATTGTGCATTGAATTTGTAACATTTCCTGAAAATAGTTACATAACAACAATATTTGATATTGTAGTTACCGAGAAATAGGCGTCTGAGTTGTAGACGATATAATATTTATCAATTGAAAACTGAGATAGAACTTGAAGTGTCCTATAATTAACAGTTTTGTACCAGATGTTAAGTTTGGGACTCGATTGCATGTGAGTGATATTTATGCAGCTGCAATTGTATTACTTTCAACTAAATTGTGAAAGTTTGATGATCGAAGGACGTCGAATCGACATTGACGTACCTTTCTAACTTTCATGTCAGAGCACTGTTGAAGTAGTGCGGGAGGTGAATACGTAAAACAATATCACATGGCCGAATTGCATTCAACTCATTCAACGTGTATGGGATAAAACGTTAGAAGCCGTATTTCACGTTGGTGAGCAGTCTCGTGGTGGAGAAAATTCGCGAGTGCAACGCCAAATTTGATTGAGCTCGTTCATTTCGGTTATCTCAAGCATCAATATAAGGCGTCGTTTCTGAAAAAACAGCTTTACTGCTCTAAAAACAGAAAAGATTTTTCGATGAAAATTCCGACGCACGGTGATCAGGCGGCTATTTTTGGGCCTTGATGAAGTTTCAATCATGGTCGTCACAATAGGTCTCGGGCCAACAACTTGGCCAAAAATCTAATTCAGATCCAACGAACTTGACGTTTCGTTATGGATGCATACAGTAAAAGTAACCTGAGAGCAAATTAAAGTCTTTACAGGAAATTGGGCCCTAATATAGAGTCTGTGTATTTTTACTGAAAACGATCATCTGCTCGCAGCGTTCAACACTCCGTCGCTGCGGTCGACTCGTAGCGTAAAATCTGCTTTTCATGACACATTCCTTACCTCAAGTTTTGGAAATCAGCACAGCTTCTACCGTTATTTTCCAATGTTGTGATCAACACGGGGAAATGTTTCTATTACTGTTTACAGCCCAGAAGCTAAGACACGAAAATAGACCAAGAAAACTAAGAAATTCATCGAAGCTAAAACAATACGCTGCTGCACAATTCTGTTCAGAGATTGTTTCAATTTTTATATTCCCGGATGGATTGTTTCTACGTTCCCGAAAATTGTTCAGTACTTTCTTCATCTTCCAGTTTTCAACAAACGATCGAAATACCGATTATTAAATGTTGGTACATGATAGAGATAAACTTAACTGTGCATAACTGTGAAAATAACAACAAAGCAAAGTGCGGGTTAGTGCGAAGATAAGACAAGTTTTATTGTTTAGCGAGTAGGGCTGATGTTCGAGATGTGACCTGTGAACGTCTCTATTTCTGATGAGATGGCATGTTTTGGGAGTCTATTCCGGAGTTAATAAGTAGACGAGAAGAAAGAGTTTGCGTAGTATACAGTGGGAATGTATGAGAGTGAGAATTGCGTGATCTAGAAGTATGTAGGGGTGGAAGGTATGTGTGGAGAATGTACACGATAAACAGTTTATTTTGAGCACGTCTTTCTTGAAGAGTGGGCCATTTGAGAGCGAAAAGCATAGACAAACAGAGGAGTATCTGGAGTGGTCCATTTCGGACGAACCTGGCTGCTCTGCGCTGTATTCTTTCTATTTTGTCAATATTGGAGCTACTGGAAGGATCCCAGACAGAGGAAGAATATTCAAATTTGGGCCTAACTAGTGAAGTCTAGGCCACGGTTTTGTTTCACGGGGAGCATATTTGAGGTTGCGTTTAATGAAGCCAAGAGTTTTTTTGCCTTAGAAGTAATTGTGTCTAGGTGAGTATTCCATGGTAAATTATTGGTGAGAGTGACCCTAAGGTATGGGGCTTGATTTATGCATTTGAGCGATGCGTTGTGAAGACTGTAAGTTTTTGCTGAAATATTTGGCAATCATGGGGGGAAGCAACTAGGTCTGTTGATGACTGCATCATCCGCAAAGAGACGGACATTTGAAAGAATGGAGTCTGGAAGGTCGTTAATGTAGAGGCTGAAGAGTGAAGGGCCAATGACAGAGCCCTGGGGGCACTCTGTTGAATGAACAGGGAAGGAATTTGAGGACTCGCCACCGACGACGACTCTGTGTGTTCTATGAGATAGAAAGTACTCATCCAATCGTGGTTGAGACCCTTACACCATAGTAGTCTTCTCCAAGAGTCTTGGATGAGATACCTTACACCATAGTAGTCTTCTCCAAGAGTCTTGGATGAGATACCTTACTAAATGCTTTGGAGAAGTTCAGCACCACGGTGTCGGTTTGAGTGCCTGCCTCCATAGTTTGGAGTAAGTCAGCTATGAATGTGACAAGTTGTGTTTCGCATGATCTACGGCTACGAAAACTATGTTGCCAGATGTAAAGTGTATTGTTTGTGTCATGATAAGGCATAATGTTACAACTATGTGCTCCATGAGTTTGGAGCATATGCAGTTGAGTTTTTTTGTGTACTTCACAAACAAAAAATTATGATCAATTTATTATGAAATAAAACTATACTGGTTATTCAGCACTTTCACACATTGTCTTGTCGCTTAACCGGCTTGGGTACCGTACCTGGTATGCATATGACGTCATGTACAGCACAGCAAGCCGGAGCACACGGCACAAGGTATTGCCACGATGATGCAAACAATTCCACATATGTAGCTGAAATGTTCGGTCTCGTTGGGACGTTCCCAGATGTATAAATGAAATCTCGATAGGATATGGCAGTAGTATTCCTACTGTATGTATGTGGGATAACCTATGCATATGTATACATAGACATACACATGGGAACATGCTATAAATAGCATTTGAATGAGTTAAAGAACCGTACAAAATACTGCGAAGTACAACAATTTACTGCGTGGATTTCAGTGGAGATAAAAGCAGTGAGGAAACTAGTCTTGTTTTTCGTACTCCACGGTATGTAATGGCGAATTGAGTGACGTCAGCTCATAGATTCGTGACAAGTGTTTGTAAATGAAAAAGAATGATGACCAGAAGTATGGTGGGAAGAGAGAATGTAAAGTCACTTAATGTAAGTGCACGGCATTCGGACTGCTCTGAGCTGAGGCCCGGCCGATTTATAGCATTGGAAAGTCACTCTGAAGCAACGTGGCAGAAATTTGTGTGACGATTCATAGAGACATTTAAGGCAAGAGTAACACTAAAAAGATCATCGAAATGAAAACGGTTAAGCACTTTTAAAAAAATTCATGCTATGGACAGTCCCACTACATAAGATTGGTCCTAACCCCGGTCGTCAAGGTAAACGGTGGGAAATGGAAAATTGAACTAGACCGTATTTATCCACCTTGGCTGAGTAGCGCTCGGCTCACGATCAAAGGGATGCCGCCAAGCTGCACTATTCATGGAGTCACGAGCGAGGATAATTGGCTTCGCTCATGCGGATATGATCAGCTGATTACAATCTACCTAGCAGACTGTACTTTTTATGGAGAGAGTTACATGTAGTTTTTACTGTAATATTTGAAAAGAGGAGCGAAAACAAATATGAGTACAACTTTGAATTTTTCAAATCGGCCCAGGATAAGAGATTTTGCAACACAGCAACACTCACGATTACTTTAAATCGGCGCGCACGAATACAAAAATATAGGACCCAAGTTATTTAGATTTTGGAACACATGCATTGCAATATTCAAAATACTTTTATTATGAATCTTACAAGCTGTAAAACGACGTTGTTTAATTTGATTGTGCTCAATCATTGTCATCCGTCAAATCGGTAATTTCCGAGATGTGATCTGCGGCGTGCGCGTATGTGTACAAAACACGTGATTGTTATGTTCCTGAAGTACGAAAATTAAGAAACTTTAGCATGCCGTTATTATTGACAGGGACACGATAAAACGAATTTGGATTTTGACTATAGTCTTGGTACAGCGAGCTGGCTGATCACTGCGTCAGTGTCTCCGTTAGACCCAGAAATTTCACACAGCCCGTGTAGTTCACTTCGTCCCCAACATGTAGATCGAACCTTGGACTATTAATACTCCACGGCAGAGCTAACGACCGTGGGCCTGTGCACACAAAATCTGTGAGTTAACTAGCACTCACCTTGCACGTTGCAGCCGTTTAAATGAAAAAACAATCTAGTAAACGCCAATTTCCTGCATAATCCTCCGCCTTTTGTAACAAAAAAGTCTATCGTCGATGACCCACACAGGCACGCTCCGGCACTCACTCTTATACGCAGACGAACTTCAAAACAAACGTCACGTGACAACAACATGTGTGTTCATCCAGAGATTTTTCTCGTGTTGTGGGGTACGATGTAGCGCAGATTTGCACTTAATCGCAATTAATCTGGACTCCACATGAACTTTAAAAATTGTAGAACATAAGGAAGATTTCAGGTAATTTGTTGAGTCGAAACTATATTTTTATTCAAGAGTTCAAGTTTTCCTATTGACGATGGCGATTCAGCGACGCGTCAGTCGGCAAATTTTCGCCCGGTGATGAGCACAATTTTTTGAAAAATTATCGTAATTTAACAACGGAAGTTCATAGCAATGCACCACAATTTTGTAGAAAGACTGTCATAGGCTAAAAATACGTCACAGAGCTTAAATTTTATGAATCCTAGCTTCCGATTTTACCCGACTGGGAAACCGGCTTTCAACTTCCGTAGGCTACAATAAGAATCCCCTCCCCGTGAAATGAATTTTTCTAAGCGTTTATTAGAGCCAATACAGTATACTGTTTTCCACTAAGGCTAGGTGATGCTACGACATTATTCTTTGTTGCATTTGTAACTGGTCTTGGCTAATTATCATTTTATGGCCTGGTCATCCATTTAGCCAAAAGTAGTTCTAGAGGTGGCTTATCAGCCAATTATTCACGCATGCTGACTCACAATAGAAGCATGATAAGAGTGAAGGTGGATAAATGCGGTGTTCCTACAGTTTCTTGTGCTAGTGGATGTGTTCACGACGTGTTTCAGCATGACATCAAAATCAGAAATTAGTAATGTGCTTCATTGCTTCATTTTTTTATGGAAAATCGATTATAGTTAACGGTACAATACTTAATTCATTGCAGCTTAGTTTCCCCGTGTCTATTAATTATTAATCCATACACCAGAGTGCACAGGAATTGTTATATAACTTCATTACAAATATTGTTGAGAATTTCATATTTACCTTTACGTGACTCTTGCATCTTAATAGCCTCACAAACATTTGCACCTATAGAGTGAGCATCAATGGTCGGTATGGTGAGTTTGTGACGAAACCGGTGGCTGTTACAATAGTCAATCAATTTATCCGCTGTGAACTGACGTAATAGCGCCACCTGAATTAGCTGCAGGCGATGCATCAAGCTGTGTTTACCCACAACCATTCAAATAACTCAAGCCAAGCTTGAGATAAAAACATACTTCATTGGGTTTCCATAAGACTAAGAAATGTCATTATTACAATGCAATTCTTCCAATAACAGTGACGAGCACGTCATCTAACACGAGAACTGTTGTCGCTAAAACACCAACAACACAATAATATCAATTTATTACCTGCGTGAGTACTACATGTACCTCGTGTCCAAGGAAATTTTTCCAATGCCACCGAAGAATGAGATCAAATTTTCATTGCCTGTAGCAATCCTCGTGGACATATATCTTGGACATGCTTTTGTGTTTCTTAAGAGTACCCAAACCAATTTCAGACACGAGGCATCTTTATTAATTGCTTAAGCACAACTGCCAATTTTCACGTATTACAAATAACTTTCGAACGACAAAAGCCGAACTCATTCACGTGCCTTACATGCATGTTGCACCGTAACTAGTTCTGGTCCATGCTGAACAATAATAGATGCCGTATTTTTTCAGTTGCACATCGTTTTCCAAAAACAAATCATAAGTTATGAAGTGAAGTGGTGCTGGATTTTTTGTTCCCTGGCCCTCAACGGTCGCAGCTGGCTTTAACAAACAAGGTATGGTACAAAGGCCACGACTCAAAACCGTACCGCTAACCTTTCGAAACCCAATCTTACTGAATTATGCCATGAAAGAGCTTATTGACGCAAAACATGCCGAGCCGCTTTGTTACAAAACGCCTTACGTCTATGAGCTTTTGAAAAATCCAGAAATGTGGCTAATATCGACGAGGGAATGTAAATTTCTTTAGATTAAGTGGGACGCTGACTAACATAGTAAGTTGTCGGATTCATGTGAAGCTTTTAGATATCGTTACTTTGTAAACTGATGTCTAACATGCTGATAGGACTTGTTTTTAGAATGTTCCACTTTTGCATGAACAATGTCACAAATAGGACTTACCTAGTTTCCTTGAACAAATGAAAAGTTGCATAAAACGAAAACAAAACGATAAGTTAGAAATCTGTAACAATAATTTTGGGATTTTCTTTTGAATATTTATATCAAACGAAAAATGGCCTCTTGATTGATACCGTTGTTTTGCTACCATTCTATCTTACTTGTTTGATAAATTTCTATAAAACAGTGACCATATAAATGGCAGAGGGGAAAAAAGGCAAGAAACACATTTTACAAAACATACTTTTGGTGCTATAGTTGGTTTGCTTGTCGGTAATGTCCCACGTGACCTCAAACATGACGTGAGGCCTTTGGTTTCAGAATAAGTAGGCCCCATACCGGAACCGCTTATGCTTCTTTTTAGGTCTATCAGTCTTTCAAAACTGTACGAACTTATAACTGTAGCCAGTAAGCCTACGTTGTACTTGGACACGCTAACGTCGGTTGTTAATTTGTCATTCAGCTCAGCACTATCTATTGTTTACCTTTATTGCATACTATGATCAATTTCTACTGTCCATTTTGTGCTGCACAAAACAATTAACAGATAATTAGTCTGCCAGCATTTATATCATGTTCGTGACGTTGTTGACAAGATAACGAAGTAGATTATTACGGAACAGTGATGCTACTGGTCGTTCGACAAGAGATTTCTCGCTCATTAAAATTTCTAATTGGATATGTCATGAACGAGTCATAGAATCAACGAGTTTCAAAGCTTCATTAAAAGTAACCAGTGCGCTGGAAGTGCGTTTTTACAGGAGATTCCTATTTACTTACTGTATTTAATTTTAGGCTGAACTTTGTTCTCGATTTCATGCTATCTATGAACATTCCCACTAAATAAGATTGGTCCTAACCCCAGTGATTAAGGTAAACGGTGGGGTATGGAAAATTGAACTAGACCGTATTTATCCACCTTGGCTGAGTCGCGCTCGGCTCACGATCAAAGGGATGCCGCCAAGCTGCTCTATTCATCGAGTCACGAGCGAGGATAATTGGCTTCGCTCATGCGGATATGATCAGCTGATTACAATCTACCTAGCAGACTNGGAACACATGCATTGCAATATTCAAAATACGTTTATTATGAATCTTACAAGCTGTAAAACGACGTTGTTAATTTCATTGTGTTCATTCATTGTCATCCGTCAAATCGGCAATTTCCGAGATATGATCTACGGCGTGCGCGTATGTGTACAAAACACGTGATTGTTATGTTCCTGAAGTACGAAAATTAAGAAGGCTTTAGCATGCCGTTCTTATTGAGAGGGGTACGATAAAACGAATTTGGATTTTGACTATAGTCTTGATACAGCGAGCTGGCTGACCACTGCGTCAGTGTCTCCGTTAGACCCAGAAATTTCACACAGCCCGGGTAGTTCACCTCGTCCCCAACATGTAGATCGAGCCATGGACTATTAATACTCCACGGCAGAGCTAACGACAGTCGGCGTGTGCACACAAAATCTGTGAGTTAACCAGCACTCACCTTGCACGTTGCAGCCGTTTAAGTGAAAACAATCTAGTAAACGCCATTTTCTTGCATAATCCTCCGCCTTTTGTAACAAAAAAGTCTGTCGTCGATGACCCGCACACGCACGCTCACTCGCAAAGGAACTTCAAAACAAACGTCATGTGAAAACAACATGTGTGTTCATCCAGAGATTTTTCTCGTGTTGTGGGGTACGATGTAGCGCAGATTTGCACTTAATCGCAATTAATCTGGACTCCACATGAACTTTAAAAACTGTAAAACATAAGGAAGATTTCAGGTAATTTGTTGAGTCGAAACTATATTTTTATTCAAGAGTTCAAGTTTTCCTACAGACGATCGCGATTCAGCGACGCATCGGTCGGCAAGTTTTCGCCCTGTGATGAGGACAATTTTTTGAAAAAATATCGTAATTTAACAACGGAAGTTGATAGCAATGCACCACAATTTTGTAGAAAGACTGTCATAGGCTACAAATACGTCACAGAGCGTAAATTTGATGAATCCTAGCTTCCGATTTTAGGTCCCGTTTGGGAAACCGGGTTTTAACTGCCGTAGGCTCACTACAATAAGCGTCCCCTCCCCGTGAAATGAATTTTTCTAAGCGTTTGTTTGAGCCAATACAGTATACAGTTTTCCATGAAGGCTAGGTGATGCAAGACATTATTCTTTGTTGCATTATAGTAACTGGTCTAGGCTAATTATCATTTTATGGCTGGTCATCCATTCAGCCAAAAGTAGTTCCAGAGGTGGCTTATCAGCCAATTATTCTCGCATGTTGACTCACAATAGAAGCCTGATAAGAGTGAAGGTGGATAAATGCGGTGTTCCTGCAGTTTCTTGTGGTAGTGGATGTGTTCACGATATGATTTTGAATTCATTCGTATTATGTTGAGGCCATAAACGCTTGACACATGGAATGCCCTGGCTCCTTATTTTTGTATTCCTGTGCTCCTAACGCAGGAATCGAGCACTTGCACATGCGTTTTGTGTAATTTTTCTAATTACACGTAAGCCGTGAAACTATCAACTCTTCCAATTAATTGCTTTTACAATTGAGAAATAACACCAGTTCGCGTTGGGCAACTACATTGATAACTTCAGAGCTTGACCATCAAGCCTGCATATTTCAGAGAGATTTGATTGGAAAAGTACAACGTTTTGATATTAAATTAATGCGCGACGCTTGCTATATTTGTTCAATATTCCTATTGAATTAACAGTACTCCTGTAATTCATCTACTACAGAGTTGTTGGTTCACCAGTCTTTATATAGATATCTCTCAAATGTGCCCACTAAGAATGCCGTGAAGTGCTACACTACAGGCAGAGTGGACTAGAAATATTGATGATTTTTCTTCTACTCCGTTCTATTGTGTTAGTTTATACACGTTTCTATTTTATAATCGGATTTGAAGCTCATTTCGCACAGAGCTTAACACCAAGATAAAAGGATAAAAATTAGTACACAGATTTGATAAATAACTTTTAACTACATTTATTTTACTAAAACGATTCCGAGAGACCTTTTAATTTCGTAGTCATTCTTGTACGTATACGAGCGCTACACCATACGTAATGTAGGAGGCCCACGTATGGTGGTCACCTTACACCATCGGCTCTGCAGACATACTCCAGAAAATGGCATGCAAATTAGCGAAACGTATGAAAACTTGCGTTCGTCAAACGCATGGGGTTGAACTATGCTTTAGAGATAGGCCAATAATGGGCATCTTCCGTAGCCGAAAAACATTAACCTTGCTCGTAATGCATCAGTGGCGCATTTAAGGGGATTGGGGAAGGGGGCCATGCCCTCCTAAAATTCTCCCTGATTCCTTGAGGCAGTTCGGGGGTGCGAATGTCTGCCCTTCCCCCCTCCCCCGTAACTCAAAATCCTGGATCCGCCGCTGCATACAAAAGAGGAAGACTTAAAAAAATAATCCTTAACACTGATTAATTTGTGTGCATCAACATTCTATTTGAAAGTTTCATGTGAATCCGATGAGTCATTTCTGATTTTCCGAAGTTTGCCAAATTTGGTAATTTTTTTCAAGGTCCTACAAAACCTTAAAGACTGGAACCAACTAAATCCTCCTACTCATGTCACAGATTGAACATTATGGTACTTGTTCGGTGGTCTTTCCCACATATGCCGTGTATTTGGTTAAAACCATAGGTCACGCTTGCCGTTTAGCAGGATTTGGAAGGAGTCAAGTTTCAGATTTCCTTCCAGACTTGAGACGGCCGTTGAGGGTTACAGAGTATTAAAATTATTGTTTTGCTTCAGTGAACTGAATGTGAAAGTCGTTTTAGTATCTGTTAATAGGCCAAAACTGCATTTGGTATCCGTTTAATTTAAACGCATCTCTGAAGTGGCACAATAGATACTTGTGTATTCTAGGAACCGTACATCTTGTCAGTAACTGCGGGCAATTTGCATTGGATGGAAATTAAATATTTGGCCAGGAAAGCCAGATTTGGCGTAAGTTCCGAGGAGGCATTAACGGAATGTTCAACGAATCTGGTTTCATTGTATTTTGAACAACGCAAATGATAAGAATCCACCAGTTCGGCTGCAGACAGACTTTTTCAAGATAGCGGCCCCTACAAGTTGGCTTTTCTGCACATACATGTAGACTGAGAAATTTACTGGGTTTCAGGTGTACCTCAAGCAAACCCATAATTGCAAAACAATCTACACGTAGTTCAATGACAGCACTTTTGAGCCTTATTAATGTGGAATATGTAGGGAATTATTTAGAGTCTATTGGCTTATGTCTAGCATTGTTCGATAATTGCTCTAATCTCCGATAAGATCGTATCATGTCGTGAACACTTCCACTAAAACAAGAAACTGTAGGAACACCGCATTTATCCACCTTCACTCTTATCAGGCTTCTATTGTGAGTCAGCATGCGTGAATAATTGGCTGATAAGTCTCCTCTGGAACTACTTTTGGCTGAATGGATGACCAGGCCATAAAATGATAATATTAGCCAAGACCAGTTACTAATGCAACAAAGAATAATGTCGTATTATCACCTAGCCTTGGTGGAAAGCTGTATACTGTATTGGCTCTAATAAACGCTTAGAAAAAATCATTTCACGGGGAGGGGATTCTTATTGTAGCCTACGGCAGTTGAAAGCCGGTTTCCCAAACGGGTAAAATCGGAAGCTAATATTCATAAAATTTACGCTTTGTGACGAATTTTTAGCCTATGACAGTCTTTCTACAAAATTGATTAATTTCAGGTAGAATGAGACTTAGTGACAAAAACTAATTTAGCTTTTATACAAAGAAACTGAATCCAAACTCTCTTTCGAAAGCAAAATATTACAAAAAATATTCAAAACTGTCGTACTCTGGGAATGGATCGTTTGAATTTTGACAGTATTTCTTTGATAGACAAACCCCTGTAACATGTGTTTTCAAATATACTGTAACGAGCAACAAATAAACTTTATTACTTTTTTGTTGTTATCAGTTGCAATAGAACGACTTTATGTTAACATTCTGATCTTACACTACTGTTGCCAGATCAATGTTTCCGTAAAACAGTACTTCCTGCATACATACGATTTACACCCCGACGCTCTATAAAAGGTTCACCGTCGGTGCTTGCGATAAAAATTGATAAAGGTGCAATAAGAGCAGAGACGGTTATTAAGTTTTCACTTACAAAGGAGGCACATGTAAACGCTGGAGATTGGTTCGGGGTCGATTTGCTATTTGTAGGAGTTTACTCCAAAGGGTCATTTGCCCACTCCGAAATTTTTAGGAATATCAAGCTTTCGAAAACTGTGATTTCGGAAAGGGACTCATACATGTTTTCTCGGTCACTTCGTTCTGTATCTGTATTGAAATTATCAGTGTTTGCCATGCAGTCATTATAACATAAATTTAGTTTTCTCTATGACTGCTGCGTCCAAGGGCCCCATTTCGCAAAAACTTATTAAAATAATATTAAGTTAACTTAAGACAGATATTCAGAATTAGTTAAGTCCGGCAACGACATTTCCGTAAAAACGTTTAAAGAAGCAATAAGATTTTGATGTTGGATCTTAGACAAACAATATGGCGCATTTTGACATAGGTTGATATACAAACTACCTCTTCACCACCTGCTACAGGTTCAAGAGCTAAGCAAGGCGGTGTGGAAAATAAAATTTCAGGAACAATGTTGAAACAAATGGAAATTCATTGGCTTGAGAAGACCGTGATATGGCTTGAAGATATTTCACATGTGCTGCCCTGCATTGTCTCTACGTCCATTACAGTTCTCCAATGCAGAAGAATTTAACAATGCTGAGGGACATTGGATTGTAAAAAAATAGTGACTTTTTTCTTAACAGTTTACGCTGTTAGTAGTTTTAAAATTTGGCCATTTAGACTAAAGGTCCAATCAGAGGTACGTTAAATTTATGTCCTAGCTTAGACAGATCTCTGTCTTAATTTTGCTCTGATATGAATTATGAATCAATGCTAAGACATTGAGGTCTTAAGTTATCAGGTTGAGACAAGACGGATTTTTTTTTCATGAAACGGACCAGGTACTGCTGTTATTTTGAGAATTCTGACTATGGTTTTGATTTTTTCTTGAGTGGTTGAATGGAAGAGGGGCAAAGAGGGATCAAAATTCCGGTTCCGTGCGTTCCTTTCCTTTTGGCACTTTTCCCGATTGTCACTCTTGACTTCTGTTTCCGATTCCCAAAGAATGTTTGCACCAGATCCCAGCTAAAATTTTCATCATTATTGAAAGTAGTCTTGATTTAACGTACTGTAGTACTCTTGAAAAGAAAGTACATTTAAGTGAATTTTTTTCTAATTTAGGACAAATATTGAATTTCATCTACCAAAGTATATCAGTACTGTAGAAGTACTTTGTAAAATACAGCGCTGTCCCCACTTATTTCGGTGCTGCGCCCCACATGCCCACTGAACGATAAACATTGCAATTAATAGATCTGTCTAAATCGACTCGCATTCTTGTTAAAACATTTTTACTCAAAACCACTTGAAACTTTAAACAAAATAGAATTTAAGTCAATCTATAAAGTAACATTTAAGCAAGTACATGTAAAATACAGCTTCGTAAGTGTGGGAATTTTTATTATCGATTTTTTAATATCTATAGTTGTCTATGCAACTATACTGTGTTTATTCACAATCGAGCTTAATGTCGACGGTATAAAAATGGATTATTACACGGCGAAGTCGTTATCTCCCGTAATCTAAAGTCCAACTGGATTTTGGAGAATAAAAATTTCAATTCTCGTAATAAACTAGTGTGCTTTATTGATACCACACACCATGGGCGGCGCACCATAGGGGGCTGGGAGGGGGTTATTAGCCACCCCCTTATTTCGGTGTTCCGCCGCCCGTGCACATTGAACGACAAACATTGCATTGGATAGATCTGCCTCTCTCGACTTCCCTGGGCTTCGTAACTTCTTTCTACGTAGAAGTACCAATGTCGGAAGTCGTGGTCTTATAAGAAACGCCAAGTCATTCTTGTTAAAATGATTTTATTTAAAATCAATCGAAACTTTAAACAAAATAGAAAAAAGAGAATCTGTCAAATAAGATTGAAGCAAACATGGCAGCTTACTGCACAGCTTGTGCTATGCTTCCACCGGGAAAACATTGTTTGCTGACGTAGGTTACCACCGGTTACTGAGTATAACGTCCAAGTCAAAGATTCCAGACAACATAATTGCACCATCGTTTGTTGTATTTGGGAAGAAGAAGAAGATAATCCCCGTGTTTAAATTGGAGATCGATGATTTACAAGTGAATGAAAATGATAGAGGAATGAAAGATGTTTCTTTTATTGAAATTGTACCTAAAAAAATTTCGGTACAATGCGGTTGGTTGAACTAGCAATTATTGCGCGTCCTCAAAGTATTCAGTTTTGAAAGTTTTGTAATTTTCCTCAAAGCTTTTGAGAGCTGTCGATCGAAATCCCCTCTCGAAATCCCTGGCCACGGGCCTGAGAACCCTACTCCAAAAACACTCATAATTGCGTAGCTAACTGTTGCAGAGGAATTTATAGTAGCGACGTTCAAGCTGGTACTTACCTTACCCCCAGAGATCAAGGATACGATGGTCAGTGGACACATCTGTGAGCCAAGCAGAGAGCTTGTTACAGATCAGAGGTATCATTGGCAACACCTGTGTAGGACGACAAGTTTTGGAGACATCCCAGTTCCAACAATGGGAAAAGGCGAAAGTGAGACAGCGGAGGAAGATGGTTCAAGCTGAGGTGATATTATCAGAGGCGGAATCCCGGGAAGCTAAGGAGTTCCAACTTAACCAGGAGGGAGCATGGACCAGTTGGAACCTCCCAGAGAGGAAGGTAACATAGACAGACATGTGTAGGATGGAGCCAATGCGTATTCATTTTCTGCTTTGCTCGGTCTACGACGTGTTGCCATCGCCTACTAACGTTCTACGCCAGGGCCTAGTGGATGACTCAACCTGCCAGTTGTGTGGAGGAAGAGTTATAGTTGCCCACATCGTATAGCACTTCAGCAGGGCCGATGTACATAGCGCCAGGGCCAAGTGCTGAAGACTCTTGCATAAATCATACATGTAGATGAAGAGCGTAAAACAAGAGTGAGTCAGCCCAGGGCAAGAACCCATCACATTCAATTCGTCAGGCCAGGTGAGCTATGGAAGAAGTCACATCAGCAGCCTTATATCTTGGATGTACATGTAGTAAGCACGCAGTTGAGAGTAGATCTGGGAAGAAAGCTTGTGTTCCCAAGTATTGTCAAAACAGCGCTGCACCCTGACATGATTCTGTGGTCGGATACTCATGAGGGTATTTTCATTATAGAGCGTACACTGCCATGGGAGGAAGGATGCGAGGAGACCCATGGAAGGAAGTTATCAAATTACAGCGAGATGGCGGAGACATGCAGAGCTAAAGGTTGCCGGACTTGTTTTTTTCCTGTAGAGGCACATGTAGAATGCAGATGCTTTCATGCAAGATCTGTATGGTTATTGTTGGTAAGGCTCGGTGTGCGATAAGAGGGAAAAAGCTGTAGTGAGAGGACTGGGTGAGACAGCTGAGAGGACATCATTTTGGCTGTGGTATAGTCGGAGTGAAGGAAGTTAGAGGCGAGTCAAGGAAGCTGGACGCCATCTGACGACATCAGGCTTTGCCTTCAACTAGATAGAGCACGAGGAAAGAAAAGTGATCCTGGTACAGCTGTTAAGAAGAAGGGGCGACAAGACCAAACTGCATAGAAGCCTGACAGCTATTGAGGCAGATAACACATGTATACCTGTCAGACATGTGAGTTATTCATGAATTCAATTACATAGCAAGAACTAACACCGGATCAATCAAATTAAAAAACTCTACGCATGCGCAGAGTAACCTCAGCAGCACGAAATCGAAGTTGGCATTCCAGGGCTAGAGTTCTGTGTTGCAATGAAGAAGTGTCCCTTTTTACGGCTCATTACGCAAAATCCAAAATGGTAATCATTAATTAAGCTCGCGTGGACGCAAACGAATACACCATTGGTTTTACGGGACACTTTTTTAATGTACACCAGACGGATGGTGATCTGCAAAACTGTAACGATACACAGAACAAGAATTTAATAACCCTAATGTATTGTAACATAGTACAAGAAAATTTAATTCGAAATATATGAGTTATAACTGTCTAAAACCAAATATATTGCAATAACGTGTGCTGGAGAACATATTAAATCTGTTACCTCTACTAAATATTTTGGAGTTCAACTTGGCCAGTCACCGTCAGGTGAAAAAATTGCTAAACATATTTTGAAAAATGCTAACTCCAGACTTAACTGTGTCATTCCACCAGAGCACCAAAATGTCGACTCTAGGGTCACTGACTGAGATTTTGAAAAATGATTGAGTGTACATACATCTTGTTGGGATATGTTCTAAATGCTTATTTGAAATTTTTGGGTTATTATATTTTAAGTTAGAGCATGATGGATATTTTTCCCAAAACAGCTCATTTTTGGTTCCAAACGGCTTTAAAACACATTTTTCTATTTCAGACATTAATGCCTTTCCTATGATATAGGCTTCTGTATTCAAAGTGAAAAAAATAATTGTCGGTTCGACAGCTTTAACTCAATTTTTTATAAAAAAAGCTAAATCGCTTTAAATATTGCACAAATCGAAACATTTCATTAAAAAGCACACGAATTACTCATGTCAGCCTAAAAATTGTCTCAAAGGACTTCAACCGTTTTGAGTATTGTCACCAGGCAATTATGTCATCACTTGCGCCTGTGTAATCTCTGACCCACGGTCAGTTAAGAACGCACTTACCCACTTTTCCATTAAACCTATACAGTCTGTCGTAATACCTCCCTAAAATGTTCATTCTCAATAATTACCTGTCTTAGAACCAGTTTAAATGTATCAAAGTAACAAAAACAGTCGTTTAAAATTTTTGAATAATCAACATTGGGTCATTTTTAGAAAAGAAATTGAAAAAAGCCCATTCAAGAGATTTTTTTGATTTGTTCACATATCCAACGTCTATCCAAAAATCATAAAATGTCCACAGCCCCGCAGAAGCACTTGAGTGACACACACTTTCAACTCTACAAAAAGTGCTTACATATTTACCTCACCTTATGATTGCAGCGAAATCATTAATATCAGTTTTATTTGGTAGTCCTCATGTCCCACTTCTTAATTCCATTATGTGTTTCCTCTCATTGCATGCAATCTATCTGTATTTTATACTAGAAAAATTTTGTCGGTATGCAAAAAGTTGACGTTTTCTTTGTAAACTTTTGAAGGCCTATAGGTAAAAAACTAAGAGGTTAATTAGTGCAAAATTAGTGATTTATNCCTCATGTCCCACTTCTTAATTCCATTATGTGTTTCCTCTCATTGCATGCAATCTATCTGTATTTTATACTAGATAATTTTTTTCGGTATGCAAAAAGTATACGTTTTCTTTGTAAACTTTTGAAGGCCTATAGGTAAAAAACTAAGAGGTCAATTAGTGCAAAATTAGTGATTTATGTACCAGAGCCACACCATGATCATTTACACACAATTTAAGGTGAATCTGTAAGATGACTACTAGAGTGAATTTGGATTTCTTTTATTTTTCTCGTGTAATGACTGTTAAAATTTTATAAAGTCGCCAGTGCACCCATTTACAAGCCGCTCCTTTCGTCTCTGATTCTCTGTCATTTCGACCACGCTTGCTTTTCATTGTATCCAGGATTGTTTAAAACAAACAAAGATAAATTACATCACTGTTAAAATAAAATTATCATGTTCCTTCTGAAATTTCACCCTAGAACTCATATTGGAGCATCCAACAAGTTAATATTCTCTCCTTCTGGTAGAGAGTTACTTTTCTTAAACTTAGCTTGAAGTATACCATTTTCCATGCCTGTGCAACAACATCCTTTCTTCATAATAAATATAGATTATTACATGGCGAAGTCGTTATTCCCCGTTATCTAGAGCCCGAGTGGATTTTGGAGAATTATCGCCCGAACGAGAAACATTGAAATGAATTGATCTACCTTTCTCGACTCGCCTCGGCTTTGTAACTACTTTCTATGCCAGAGGTCCGGGGTCGGAGGTCGTGACCTTTTCAGAAAAACCGAGATGTTTTTGTAAAATAATGCTTTTACTCAAAACCAATTGAAAAATAAAACAAAGAGAATCTATCAATTAAGGTTTAGCAACTATTATAGCTTACTACACATTTCATCACGCTAAGCTTCGACCGTTAATATATCGTCTGCTAAAGTAGGTTACCACTAGTAACTGAATATAATGCTCAAATCAAAGGATCCCGACCACACGACACCTGCATTCAAATTGGAGATCGGTGATATACAAGTGAGAGAACACGAGAGAAAAATTTCACTGAATTAAAATATCGTTTTTATGGAAATTATGCGTCTTATTTTTCATAGCGTATAATTGTCGGTGCGATGCCATTTGCTGAACATGCGATTGTTGCGCGTGCTCATTTAAGTATTCTATTTTTACGTTGGAGGACGTCAGCCGCTGAGTGGTGTAGTGGTAAAGTCGGCGACTCGCAACTGGTGAGGCCCGGTTTCGAATCCGGCCGCGGTTTCCCGCCAAAACGATATCTCACTAGTGAGATAACTTTCTGGGTTGTATATGCCATTCGAGGCTAATATTGTGGTTTAATTCTCGCATATGACATAGACACAAAATTTGCAATAGTGTTGGTTCACAACAAAACCAAACTCCCTTTCAGAGGAACTGTAGCTTGGAATGAACTCTCCATAACCATAAAAATACTCAATCCCAAAATTCTTTGACGCGCCTAGTAAATGCCTCTTTATTCAATTAATTATCTAGTGCTGAGAATAATATGTATGTATATAATTGATTTTTACCTCGCATTTCTCTTATGTGTTACTAACCCGTTATCTTTCGTTTTCTAGTATTCTTCATTCATTTAGTTCATTCATTCATTCATTTTATTATTTATTGATGTATATGTGCATATAAGTATTTATTATTTTAAGATATTTATGATTATCTTAATTTACCTATTTAGTAACTAAATTACTGATTTACTGCTGATTGTCTTTTGTCTTTCAACGGTTTCCATTTTCCCATCTTTTTAGGTACCATAATGGAAATAAGTCTTTGACGCTTTATGTTATGCGTGTCTTGAACTTGCCCGCATTTACTGAATAGCGGCCAAAAAACGGCCCGATCACGATTCTCGAGAAAAGCCTTTCCATCTATCGAATTAAAACCTACCTCTATGATAAGTACCTGTAAATGACCCCCTCCCAACATAGTCTGCCTTTGGGACCTGTGTAGAAAGTGTTCTTTAGAAAATGTTGACTTACTTCAGGACGTAATGTCTCAGAAATGGTTTCTACAATGTTCCCCATACACGCTCCACTTTTGCATGAGTGGTCATTAAAAGATGATTTGCTTAACTATAAAATTACAGCAAAATGGTGATTTTCTTCATTTTATTGGTTAAATTTCAAACGAAATTTGGTAATATCTTGTTACTCTATTTTAATGAACCTTTGCGTCTCCTAAAATTCTCAAAAAATATGGGCACGTGATCCAATTAATGGCATATTGGTAAAAATTAAAAAAACGAATTCTTATGGCTTTCCACTTTGTTACTGAATCAAAATCTATATCTTTGCTATATACTCAGAAATTTTGATATGGTTAACTTTACGGACAACAAAGATTAATTTCTACTTTCACATGAGTGTAGAGAATGTCCCAAATATTAAGAAAAATATTCTGAAAATGTGATTAGCAGAAAGTGGTTTCACTGGGAACAAACGGTGTCTTTCATTTTGGTCTTCAGCACGTGGAAGTAAAATGCAACTTTTGACTGTTATTACAAAATTCTTGAGTGGTGATGCTACACTAACGTAATAGAGAAGCTTCATCGTGAAAATCGAGACTTTAAAAAATTGCTGCACTCAGGTGTAAACGAATGTTTGTCGTTGCAAAAAGAACTTGGGTTTTCTGAAATGCGAAATCACCGTTAGTTTCTCCTTCCTAATATTCATGTTGCAGAGTTTTTTAAAACTCTTCTGAGAAACGATAAAAACACAAATGCCCTGTGTATACGTGACTTTTTACACAGAATATACATACAGACGGCGATAAAAGTCTTACCACACCGTCGCATTAGATAAAAACCTTATCGTTTCCGATTGCAGATGTCTGGGTCTATTTTTGTGGTTGTTCTGATAACAAGCCGTTTCAACATGTTAAAAAATCCAACGCTGTACGTAGTATAAAAAATAAGAAATCAACGAGTTCATGGTGCATGTATAGTGGGTTAAAAATTAACAAAACGTTCTTGCCATTCCCACTTTCTTATCAACTAGGCCGTAAAGTATGGGCGGACCCAGATACAAGGGATTTAGGATTGTCACAATAAATTGTTTTCGGTAAATTGCCGTCGGACTCCTATTGTGAATTTCCGGTACCGCCACTGGAAGATAACAGGATAATTATGTGTATTTCACAACCTTGTTGGGACCCTCGGATCATCGCAAATTTCAACAATGAATTATTATCCTTGAGTCACCATCCCTTTATCCCTTGCCACCGCTGTATGTTTGGCCGTCGGATTCTACTTATTTTGAAGAATGCCACTGAGTACCATTTGGAATGGCAGGTGTCTACTAGTGCTCCTCCACAGACCTATTGTCACTTTTCCCTAATGAGATGTAACCATCAGTTATGACTTTTCGGCTGATCTCCGGTATTCACACATGTTAAAAACACCCCATCCCCTCTCCAATACAGACAAATGGCACTGCAGTTTTTGCAGTATAATTTTTTTTTTAAATAACCGCTTTTGGTTTTAAGTATGGTGATCACTATGTATATTGTATGAAGAAAGCAAATAAGATTTAATCTAAAACTATGAAGTTTTCTTTCATTACATTAGTCGTAATTGTTGGACCAATAGTCATACTATAAAATTAAAGCCTGCTAAGAGACGCGCGATGCGCTTTGTGAAACTGTTTGTATATTATAAGCATTGTTTCTATGGATGTACATGTATCCTCTATTTTTGGCGACCAACATTTGACATTAAATATAATCGGTTATTTCAAGTTCACTTCGTGCCAGGTCATTAAATAATTAAGTTTTCATCTGTGAGAGTTTTTAGGTGTTTCAACGTGTTCGTAGAAGTGTATTGTTATCAAAAGAAGTAATGTCATATTGCTCCACAAGTTTTAACATACACCGTAGAAACGGCTCGCGTTTTAAATCTGTTGTGGGCACATGTACGTGTTTCAGTGGTTTTTGGATGAATGAATTTTGACACATTAAGACATTACCCGAAGCGACATGTATATACTGTATACCATGTAGTTTCGGAAAGTGTATATTGGGTGGAGTGTAAGAGCAATTGGAAACCGGGATATATGATATACTGGGGCATATATCTAACGGGACATACATGTATAAAGCTGCATGCTATACATTGTATACACCCGGCTAATGGGACATACAATGTATGTACTTGCGGGCTATAAATGCACTGAGGCATATACCAAATGAGGTATATACAGTTTCGGGCTATATATTGTTCTGGGGCACACACCCTATGGGGCAGCTATAGTTGCGACCTATAAATTGTATATATACCCCACTTTTAGGTTTCAGATAATAATTTCACATCTGCATAGAAACATGAAGATGTGTGTGTGTGTTTGTATGTATACACAAACACACACACATATGTGTATATATATATATAGGAATCGTTAGTTGTACTTTTCTCATATTTAAGTTGAGGAAATTTTACGCGTACGTCTCGTTCATATTGTGAAATCTTTCTCAACAGCGGGGCATTTTCACAAAAGACGTTGCTCTTGTCGGCTGGCGACTGGTATTTCATGTAAGGCACTTCACTTTTACAAAATATTGCACAAACGTGTGATCAGGCTAAATCTCGCGAGATAATATCGGTTCGCATCCGCCCAAAATAAACCGCGAAAAAACGGTTCGTTATCGTTGTAACATGAGAGTTTCATAGTAGCTGGTATCATAATTTTAAAAATGGTAATTAAAATCCGGTGTAGTTATCAGTAAGTGAACATAAAACGGTCATTGTGCGATTAAAACGGAATAAAACTAAAAAAGCACAGTTGACAGATCAGGTGATTGCACTATTGGCGTTCCCGCACGATGTTGTAGCGGTGGTACCAACTAGGTTTGGAAAAAGTCTGATATACTGTACCAGCTCACTCCATTCTGTGTTGCTGCATTCAACAATGAAGATTCCACAGAGACTAAAAACTTATATTGGTGATTCCACCATTGAATAGTATTATGTTTTAACCAAATTGCCGAGTTGACAGAAAAGTTTGGCATTAAATGCCGTACACTAGATTACAATACCATAACGGCAACCGTTATTCTCGAGACAACAGTGATGATGATACTGATGACGAAGAGAATATTGGTGACGTTTTTAGAACTGTTCCAATTAGTGATATAATTAAAGGAAATCATCAAGTGGTGTATGCTCACCCTGAGGCTTTGATGTCAACAAGTGACGATTTGAAACTCTTGCGAAACAAGGAATTTTCTTCAAACGTGGCAGTTGCGGCAATAGACGAAGGACACATTGTGTTAGAATGGTGAGTATACTGCGGACAGAAATAGCTTCAAATATATTTTTTCGTATCACAACAGGTTTCACAGCAACAAATGGTTATAACTTTTCAGATACACTATTGATCCAGAATTTCCGACGCTGTGACTGGACGTTTCACGGTAATCGGGACAAGCTGCCAAACAATCAATAACATACATTTCTTCAATGCAGATGTAATAAAAAAAAAACAAAAAATGTCTCCCAAAATACATGACATCCTGGAATTAACAGTTAACCCAGCAGCCTTTTTATGTCACCCTAAAGTGCAAAAAGTGGGGGGCACAGACTGGTAAATTCTCATGATTAAAATCAGATTTTCATGAATCATTTTACTGTCAATGTTGCCCTTTAATTTCTGATTTTTGGCAGAGTAACGCCAACAATCATAGTTTTAAAACTTTCCTGTGACATTCATGTCAACGTTGTTTTCGTCATATTTTCTATGATTATTATACTTACGTTGCATTTATATTTGTATGTATAGTTACATAATCATCACCATATTTATCATCATTATCGTTCAATGGCAGGTGACCTAATGCAATTTTCATGTGCCTCGAAATAAAGTCCCTCAATTTGTATTGATCAATAGTACCAACAACTGAGTCTGTAATGCCCTTAAACGAGTTCACTTGGCGTCCAGTGTTGACATGAAATGGGCGATGCCGTCGCGTATGTTCGCATAACTTGTTCATGTCAACCACACTAAACATTTTGCGAGGCGTTTTCCGATGACGTTTGCCTCCAGTTACGGAGGACGGATTGTGGACCTGTTTGTCAACAACCGGGGCTGCTTTTGACATGCGTGTAATAGACTTCTCACTTTTCACCGCCCCAGTCCTCTAATAACGGACTTCTTCAGTTTAATATCATTCTCCTACTGCATGTCAGCTGCCTTGCACGACATGGCATTTCGTACTGGTTTGGCAAAAGTCCCGAGTTTGACGCGCACACCTTCTCTTTATGATAACATGAGGTCTGTCTTTGCTAAAAAAATCGGCACATTCTACTGCGTATTTACTTAGAGACGTTAAGGCAACAAATTTAGGATACAGTTTTAATAGAAAATTGAAAATGTCCATATCATCAGCCTTGATTACTTTATCCAGTATCATCAAGTGCAGTGCACATCCCAAAAGCCAATGGAATAATTATATAAGTCGTAGTGTGTACCATCTTCAGATGATTCATCTGAAGCAGTGATGTTCACTAGATTTCGAAATTTTTTTTATTCATAAATGTCAGTTGTAGGTACACATATCTGGTGAGCCACACTGCAAAACACGAAAGAAAGTGATAACAAAAATAATAATTTTGTTTACTGAAGCCATTGTCAAAGTTAGGGCTCATTCACACGAAAGTACTTTTTATTATGTTTAAGCCCGTCCCAATGTCATGCTGAAACGGACTAGGAACAGGTAGAAAGGGTTAGCTTTGGTAAATGAAAGAAGTCTTGAATGTGACAACATCCATGAAGCTCTTAATCAGATCGTAACAAGTACCTCCAAAGTTTATGCGGTCCGCACTCGGTTTTAGCTTGTTGTGTCAAACTCTTCCCAACACAGTAAGCACTACCTTATCAGACAGCAATGCGAAACCATTTCCATCGCAGCTTCATTTTTAACAGAGGTGTTGTTTGGTAAAGGGCCTTAAATTAATTTTCAGACCTAATTATGCATCAGCAGAATGCCATTGGTCTTATGCCCAAAAACATTACTTCCTATTACCAGAGGAAGATTTTGGCCTCGAGTGTTTGGGGGAGCCTTGGTGTTCACAACTGTGCCATCATATAATATTTGTATGTACACTGGTGTCATGTCTGGTTCACCGAGATGGATGAGTAATCTTTCCACGATAGGGTCAACTAGGCTGTCCAGCCATTCCGTCTTCTTCTCGGTGCTCAAGTGCCTAAACTATGTCAGCTCTAGCCCTACATCTTCCTTGTTTTCATTGGACTTAGTTGTTTGAGCATTACAACTATGTTAACGTAACGAGCTTCGACTGCATGTGACAAAATATTAACATTAGAACATTCAGATGCTATTTATTAAATACAAAATCCACAGAATACCGTACCAGTAGAAACAAAGTCCCTGTGGCTGCAGCTGCTGACCTTGAAGTTATATTTCACTATCTTATGAACTTAGGCTATAAGACATTTCACAAACAAATGATTGAAGGAAAAGCAGTGCTGTCTGTTTACAACTTAAATGTACACTTGCTCAAACTCCACGAGGGTGTACTATAGAGACAGCGCTGTTGTGTCTTCCAGCAATTTTACGTACATTTTGTGAATTAACTTAAGTAAAAATACCTTTCAATTAATCTGCATTTCAGATACGTAAAAGTAATTTTAAATTTAATTTTAATTTAAGAAAGGTGGCTATTTGTAATTGTTCAGAAAAAGAGAATCATTTTGGCAACCAAAATCACTGCAGTCTAAATGTGTGTTTTACGTTAATGTATTCCACGTTATTTTCTTATAACACTATACTAATAATCTGAAACAATGTTCAATGAAATACAATAAAAACTGTCGTTAACAATGATTTATTCCATTCAATTAGAGATGGTAAAATACAAAATTACCTAACAATAAACATGGATGAGATTACTTCAAATTATTAATGAAAGAGTGTATAGCAATGTTTATTTCATGTGAATTAACTTAANTTTTACGTTAATGTATTCCACGTTATTTTCTCATAACACTATACTAATAATCTGAAACAATGTTCAATGAAATACAATAAAAACTGTCGTTAACAATGATTTATTCCATTCAATTAGAGATGGTAAAATACAAAATTACCTAACAATAAACATGGATGAGATTACTTCAAATTATTAATGAAAGAGTGTATAGCAATGTTTATTTCATGATTGTTTATGATAGCAGGGGGGTGACTTTTGCAAAGACTTTTAAAGAATTGGAGAGAATATCTTGGCATGTCTGCCACAAGTACCAGTCACTGATCTCACAGCAACACCTTCGTCCTCAGATCAAGTCAAACTAACTAAAGACTTCAATTTCAATAACCCAAATGCAATAGTCAGGATCCCAGACGGACCCAACATCACATATCACAAGATCGACAAGCCGCCGTCAACGCAAACTGAACCCATCTACAAGAGATTTTGCAGCCAATTGCTCAAAACCTTATGCAAGAGAATACAGCCTTTCCACCTGACACAAAAGTGATAAGCTATGCATTGTGTACTTGAACTCATTTTTAGGAATAAATCAGAATGTTGGCGCACCTGTGCCTGAGAACAGATTATTCATAAGGAATACACCGAAAAAAAAAGAAAAAATGTAGTCTAGGAAATTTGCCATCCAGAAAGCAAAATTCCGATCTAGTATTTGTAACAGTGGCACAGGGCATTGGGATCATTGCAAAACATGTAGGCCACTTGATACATTACAAGCTACCAACCAGTGTGGAACGATATTTCCGGGAGACCGAGAGGGCTGGTCGTGATGGGGAACTAATTGAAGCCGCGTTGTATTTCAAACGTCAGAAGAAACCATCCCGGGATAACTCAAGGCATTATTGAGTATTGCTAGAACGATAACCGATGTTATCGGCCACAAATGCTAGAGCAGTTTGGGTATTCAACTCAGAAATAATGTAACAGGCTAAAACTGTTGTGATGTTTCCAATAAGTGAATAGCCTTGATGTACTAGCTGCTTGAAATCTGATGTTTTCAAGAGTAGATTGCATTCTAAAGGCATATTAAGGCCTATATCAGCGGTTCAAAATGAGCAAATCAAAATAGTACAACAAAATAATTGGGTTGTGTATTTAATCGAAACTAACACCCATCCTATGTGTTTCACTCTGACCACAGTATAATAACAAGAAGCAAGAACTGTCTCAAAACTAAATCAAAATCAAAACAATCACACTCCCCATTGACTGAAATGGGTGTTCCATGGAAATAGACCAATTACCAAAGTTCCAGCCGACGTAGGGCTCAAAAAGGCTTCAATCAAATGTACTCACAGCAAGCAAAATCTATTCAAAATGGAAAAACTCTTCAGTCACAGGATGTAGCATGTCTAATCGTTCCATTTCTGTATGTGTACCCATTCTCAAGTTTTTAGCCGAGTCGTGAAAAACTCTGGTAAGCTGAATGCTTGCAATCTCAAAGTCATCTTCTGTAATTACGCTATGATCATTATCAAAAGGCACGTATTTAGATCATTGCACCCATATGGAAAGCTGCTCCTATATCCGGAATCAATCATATGTGCCTCTATTTGA
>NMRA01000691.1:47708-93946 GCA_002633005.1 Phoronis australis
TATACAAGACATCAACCCAGAACATACAATTGAACAGAATAGATTCTAGAAAAACACATTATTTTGGGAACTGTTTGTAATAGAAGTGCACGAGCATGAATCTATGTTTTCCGGTTTATTAAGTGAGTAAATGTGTTTGTTATCTCCGAAAGAACAACCTTCTTCCAACACGACTATCCATCGGGCTCTTCCACCAAGATGGATTCAATCAGCTCTTTTATCCCGTCCTATTATGATAAAAACCAAAACGGATATGTCATCACGTTACACAACCATTAGTTGAACAGAAGAAGCATTCGTATCATAATCTTACAATTTTTCTTAAGTGTAGAGTTCTCTGTCATTTAATGACATATAGAAAGCTGACACCGCTTGCTCGTCAATGATCTGTTTAGGTTAATCAAATAAATTGTTAAGGTCAGAGCGATTTACGTTGTCTACCAGGGCAATTAGTATGCAGATAGAGAAGAGTGGATACGAGCAACACACTTAAGTACTAGTCGTTTCCAAAATTATGTGCATTTAGCTACGAAAATAAGTAACTTTCAAAATAAATTGAAAGTTGTATTTAGTGGCTGGAATAACCAATGCACATTGTAAATAATTATTTGGCATTTACTCAAATTTTAAGGCTTTGTGATGCACAGAGGAGATAATGCACAAACCACTTTTTCTAGCTTATTTGAGTGGCCGTTTTGTAACCCTCTTGCTACTTTATTGCACCTTGTAGCTTTATGTAAGTTTTTGAACATGCACCTAAAGAATAAATTTGGTGACTGACCAAAAAATATCTTGCCTCAACTTTATATTTAGTGAAAATGGTCGCCAAACTGTCGATTTTGCAAATGATGAGTATAATTTACAGAAAAAAATAACGAAATTTTGAACAAGAAATCTGCTATAAACTGTGATAAAAGTCAAGTCTAGAGTACTTTTATGGTTTTATTACGCGATCAGTATCAAAACTGAACCCGGTAAGTCAGTTGACATTAGGTTTGAGGATATATAAAAACTTGTGCATGTAATCCCCTTGTTTTCTTTCATTATTATTTATTTGACACTTGCTGATCAATTAAATGAAATAAATTCCTTTGATGTTTGAATTAGTGAAAATCGTTATTTGTAAAGACTGCTTCTGAGGCTATCCTATATATTAGATACAAAAAGACAAATGAATGCCAATTCTATTCGTTTAAAAAGTTTTCATTATACAAGTGCGATCACAAAAGCTTTGTGGCTTTAGGCAGTCATACTAAAGACACTCCAGAACATCTGCGATGCTGTGAAGTACCGTGTAAATCAGGGCCAGTGGCAGAATGTGAGCTCGCACTAGCCAGCCTATGTAAATTTGTGACTGAGCACGACCAGTCTTGCTGCCTTTCCCCTCGTCGACACCTAGTGGCTCCCCCCCATCCAGGTGTGGCAGCTGTGTAGCCCCCAGTTAACAGATGCCTGGTAGGCCCTGTGGACTACAACTGTTTAGTATCCTCCTCCACCCGCCTTCGGCAGGGACCCAGCTGCATTTGGCACCCCCCCCCCGTTTCTACAGCACAGAGCCCGTAACCCGGTATGTTTGCTATGAAGTCTAGACCGTTGTGTTGAACTCTATTTACCTAATGCCTGTCATGAACTGAGTCATTTATAGAATTGCCTTTCATGATTTTTTTCTCTTGAGCTTGAATGTCTGCCTTTTCATACCATTATTGATCGCACTGTCAGAAATATTCAACGTTGGGGTGGCCGGCGACTGGTGTGGATATTAAGATTCGTAGCAACCTGCGGGGACATTCCAATATAAACGCAAAACGATCACGAGTTTTGACCAAGTTGAAGATTTTTTTGCAGTGAACAGAGGGCCATTACCCCCTTAGGTGCCTCCCTTCCAAAGCCAATGGCTCTCACAACGAAGATAAAAACACAAGTAAGGTACACTTCCCAAGAGTCAACAAGGTTAAGTTTACTCTTTAGGTTGAGGACTTCCTTATAGGCATTTAATTATTTTTCTTATTGTACCCATGACATTCTTCGTCAAAACTCAGTAAAACATTCCAGTCACAGCATATAACTACAAATTCAGAGCTAAAATCTGAAATGATTTTTTCAGCATTTTTGTAGAAATTTATGTTGTCTCTAATTGGACCGTAANCCCCCCCCCGCGTTTCTACAGCACTGAGCCCGTAACCCGGCATGTTTGCTATGAAGTCTAGACCGTTGTGTTGAACTCTATTTACATAATGCCTGTCATGAACTGAGTCATTAATAGAATTGGCTTTCATGATTTTTTTCTCTTGAGCTTGAATGTCTGCCTTTTCATACCGTTATTGAACGCACTGTCAGAAGTATTCAACGTTGGGGTGGCCGGCGACCAGTGTGGATATAAAGATTCGTAGCAACCTGCGGGGACATTCCAATATAAACGCAAGATGACCACGAGTTTTGACCAAGTTGAAGATTTTTTTGCAGTGAACAGAGGGCCATTACCCCCCTTAGGTGCCTCCCTTCCTAAGCCAGTGGCTCTCACAACGAAGATAAAAACACAAGTAAGGTACACTTCCCAAGAGTCAACAAGGTTAAGTTTACTCTTTAGGTTGAGTACTTCCTGATAGGCATTTAATTATTTTTTTATTGTACCCATGACATTCTTTGTCATAACTCTGTGCAACATTCCAGTCACAGCATGTAACTACAAATTCAGAGTTAAAATCTGAAATGATTTATTCAGCATTCTTGTAGAAATTTAGGTTGTCTCTGTTTGGACCGTACAAATTTATTATAGATACTAAATAACTGTTTTCCATCAAGACTACCGTGGCAGCCAAATTACCATCCGAATCTATTCTTTTGGGCTTCAAATTTAAAGTTATTATTAAAAAGAATGCACGTGGTGTTAATGGAGAATTAAGACGTTTGAAATCGATTCTGTATCGATTTTCGTCGTTTGAACGCCATCACCAAATTTGACTCGGAACCGATAGCCAATCCCGATGACATCATGGCTAAGATTGGTAAGAATCAGTAATTTACCAAGAATAATCTTAGTAAAGGAAAGTGGCAAGTCAATGTCATCTAGAATCATGGCCTAAGACCTCGTTTGTAGTACCACGTGGTTGCTAAAAGTTCGTAAAGATACCATTTGGTCTGGTACTTCCGAGAGTAACCTTCAACTGCGCGATGAAGAAGATGTTGGCAGGGGCCACATAATACAGAACATAACGTGGATGACATTAGGATTTCCTGAAACAGATGAGAAAAGACTCGCGCCTTTTTTTGTCATGCTGCGCGTAAGCCATTCATTCATAAGATGTTGAACATCGCCTTAGGCTCCGACATAATCCCATAATTGTCACGGAGCGGCTATTGACAGAATAGTTCCCTGGCACACGAACTCCGCCAAAATGTTGCCGTGGGTACGACGAATCTACCTGTCCCCCACCGCACGCAAGGACCTGTGATTTAATTGATTCACAAGACCCCGATGTCTTTGTGAATACAATGTAAGCTTTTGATGTTAGGTTGGGTTAGTGGCCACCACCGGGACCGCGCTTTTGACTTCGAAGACTGGCCGCGCTTCGTGCTACTGTTTTCGAAGACGTCACGCTATCGTGTCACTGCCACCATTGCCACTTCGTAGGATTTTCTATGCAAGTGGAACTGTCGAGATCTGTGTCGCTGTATTTGATTAAAAATTTTTGTTGTCTCTAATAGACGTAATTTGGAAATTCTAAGATTTGGAATCTGCAACCGACATCGTACGGTAAGTTTTCTTTCTTATCACAAAAATGATGTCATCGATTAGTTCGAGTGCCACCTAAAGTTTTTTCGGCGCTAAATGGGGTTCTTGACGGAGTCGTACGATAGGAATTGGCGTAATCAGTTAATGTTAGGAGTAAAAGAAGAGATGACACACTGGTGTTGACCAGTAATATAGCTGTTAATGTGATAATAATAATGGAACATGAATATATAATACCTTTATAGTCCATGATCATTTTTTCTTCAGAAAAACCTGCCTTTTCATCAGTTACATATAAGTTAGAATGGAGACCCCTAAATAAGGTTTGAGATAACTAAACTAAACCTGTATCTCTGGAGTAGCAGCGCACGATTACTTACTAAGTAAATCTAGCGCACATTAATGCAAAAATTACCATGGTTGTTAAAAACTGCCATGTACAAAAATGAAGTGTTTTTAAACAAATACCGGAGCCCCAATGAAATTTTAATTCTGACTTGGTTTTCAATTTCAAATTGGTTGGTTGGCAAATTCAGATTAACCACAATTCACCTGAATGACCACAATGAACGCGGTGAGACCGACAATCAACATTAATTTCCGTTGTCAACGCACAATTGTATTCGTATATTTCACATTGTTTCACAGTATTGTTTTTAAAACACGGTTCCTCCAGCAGCGTACGGTGTAGTATAAATGTACGGTTTGACCGACGCATGTTGACTTCAGTGGCGCTGTACCCACCCACCCCTACTCTATGTACCATTAGTGCGGATGAACTGTATGTGGCGATTTCGGTGCGTGGCCAGAAATCCCCTACGTGTATAGAATTTTGCTTTTATTGCTGTTAATACGATCCATGGCCTGGTTTCTTTGTTTAAACTGTTGCCATTGATGACCTTGCCTAATATGCACATTCATTGACCCAGATTTCTGTTACTGCAGGTTGTGATGAAGGACGACGGCTTCAGATCCGATCGCTTTTTTAATTAATATTTGATCACTTCTCTCAAACTCTACACGCACGCCTCTCCATTTATTGTAGAGTCGCGATTTTTTAACGAGAAATAAGCTTGGGCAAAAACAGAATCCGACAAATCCGACTTAGTTTACAAGCAATATCATTTGCATTCAGTGGCAATGACTTAATCACTGAGACTCTAAAAATACCCGTCTCGCAGCTACGTCACAATGTTTTAATGGTAACCGAGATAGGCAACTGTTCAACAGTCCCATGCACTTTTGAGTTTCTAAAAAGAACATCATACGTGAAAACTTAAGATTAAAGCCCAACGCTGTACGCGTGACGAAACCATTTTTGAAACTCCTGACTTTGGGCCAAACAATTTAATGATAGGCACATGATCTGTCACAATAGTGAAACGTCATTCAATCAAATATTGTTGAAATTTCCTAACTCCAAAAACGATCGACAAAGCCTCGATTTCAATTTGTGAATAATTCTTTTCACTATCAGTTAACTTCCGTGAAGCTGTGGCAAATGGACGCTCATCCTCATTTCTAAAACGTGACTTAGTACACAACTAACGCCAACTTTTGAAGCCTCACAAGACAGAAAAACTGGTTTCTGAAGACCGTAGTGTACTACCACTTTATCGGAGATAATCAGTGGCTTACACTTGGCAAAACATCTTAGCGTTCTTCCCCAGACAAATGTCACATTCTTACGCAATATAACATGTAGAAGGTGCAAAATATTAGATAAGTTACCGTCCGGAGGTCTCGGTAATTTTTCATAGAGCTGTACCAAACCCGAGAAAGTTTGTAATTCTTTGACATTTGTGGGAATAGGAGCATTCATAATTGTCTCAAGTTTCTCTTGCGTAGGATGAATACATGTTTTGACCATGATGTTGTTTAAGTCGGGCTGGAAATAGTTCCTAAAATCTGAAATGAGAATCAGCAGATTTAGATGCAATGCAAATTAAATCAAGATATAGCACAACTCCTTTTATGCCTCTGAGCATTGACTCCATAACCGACTGGAACATGTGAGGAGCAGAAGCAACACCAAACTGTAATACTGAGGTTCTTACACAACACGCAACGAATTCAAAGCCAGAAATTTGCGAGACTCAGGACCTACTTCTAATTGTAAATGTGCGTGGATGAGGTCAACCTAACATTTTTTAAAAGTTTTAAGTTTATTTGCATAAACTGAAATTAACAATGGAATACAGTAGAAAAGTAAACAAACACATTTACTCTCACATTCACACATTCTAGCTCTGCTTGAATTTATACTGAATGTTTTAGGGTTTCAAAAAATCCCAGCAAGTCAGAAGTAATTCTCTAGATTTCATGCTTTTCCATGTCTTGACAGTGTCAAATAAAATTGGGTGAAACCTCTCAAGTACAGTAATACATAAAGACTTCTAACAAGTATATATAAAGTACTGAGCTAACGTTAATACGACTAATTTCATAGCCAGGATCTCCAAAGTATGCAAATAGCAGGACACACTTTTCAGCCAGCAAAAGCTTCTCTCCAACGACGTTTGAAATCCAAGTTTGTAATTTATTCCAAAAAGAAAGTACATGCTCACATGCCAAAAACATGTGATTAAAAGCTTTTACCACTCCGAAAAATGAGCATTTGTCGTTTTGGAATATTTTCATTTTCTTTAAAACATGTTTTGTGTAAACTTTTTTTATGAATGTGATAATACTTATTAAAAACTTTTAAATGAGGTTGGAGCAACAGTTTAAAAGGCATAACATAAATATCTTTAATGTGCTGGTCAGCAAATAAATCTAATAAACTGTGTTCTACATCAGGAACTGATGTCTCTCTGGGGAGTAATACATCTTTTGTTCATCGCGTAGCAATCCGATCTGGTGCAAAATCGTGTATGCTGCTGGCTCTATCATTAATCGGACTATCTGAAATTTTCATTGCCTTGATCAGAGCAATTTACTTTATCCAATTGCTTAATTTTTATCTTTCCTTTAAAACCTCCCAGTATAATAATTTAGTTTCGAAATCCAATAAGTCTTGAACAAAAACAATTCCAGCATTGTAATAGTTGATGTAGAACACAGTTTTTCCATTTATCCATAGAACCTGATTTTTAAACCAATATTGTTATGTAAGTAGTATGTTATTTGCTCCCAGGACCATTACTTATCAGAGTACAATAGGTTGAAATTTTCTATAAGCAAATTTTTATAAGCATAATTAGATTTTAATATTAAACAACTTCCATACTTTCTATAAACATATTTAGGGAACATCTCCCATTCTTTATTTTACCTTCTAAAAAACGTTTATTCCATTTAATTAACAAGGACTTATACAATTGAAAATGTTGACATCTGGAACAGCTAAGCCCCCTCTTTCCCTGCTATTTACAGCAATATCTCTTCTAACTCTTGGGGCTATTCAAAACACTCAAAAAGAGGACCCTTAATTTCTTCCCAAAAACATTTTTAAAATTAATAACTCAAACCATCCGCTCCTGGCGATTTGTTGTTTTTAATATTTTTTAAAGCTTCATAAAATTCAGCTTGGGTAAAATACCTATCCTGAAATTAAGCATCATCGACTGATAGAGTGTCGGGCAATTCAAACATATTTTAAGTTGCTATTATCGCTGCTATATAATAATTATGTATTTCCTTCCTCACTAAGCCCTGGCCTCAAACTAATTACCCTTTATTATTTTTAAGCTCAGAAATACACTTTTTTGTAGTTTCTTTTTTCCAAGTCGCCAAAAATATTTGGAGTTACCTTCTCCATTTTCTATCCATTGAGCTTTACTTCTGACCATCTCTCCGTTAAATTTTTGGTTCTATAATAATTGTAATTCTACTCTGGCTCGGTTCAAGCCTTCCATGGCTTCATTATTTGAGTTATCCTTTTATAATTCAGCAGTAAAATTATTCACCAAATGAATGAGTTCCTCCTCTCTATTATTATCAGTTGCCCTTTTTGTTTTGAAAAAGTATAGTGTATAGTGTACTCTCTGATTTTCATTTTTACCATTTCCCATTTTGCATGTTTATTGGTTAAGACTGCATATTCCTTGTCCAGTATTGTTATGACTTCTTTTAACTTCTTAACATAGATATCAGTTTCCAAAAGGTTGTTATTAGTTTCCAAAAACCAGGCCCTCTAGCGCAAATCTCGTTGAGTGTAATTGTGATTTTAACAGCAGCATGATCAGAATATATAAAATCGTTAAGAATAATACTTCTAATATGGTCCTTAAAGTCCTGGTCTCACACGTTGTTAACCCTTATTACTTGGTTAGAGGATGTTATAAGGATCCAAGAAGTACCTACTCCATAACTAATACACGATCCGTCCTCGAAAAAAGTTTAAATGAACGCGCCACTCACGATTCGCACCCGAAGAACCACCGCCATTTTGAACTTGCCGCGAACCCCGAAGTACAATTCATTCAGGAACCCAGGCCGAGAAAACGCCGTCAGTGCAACTGGAGCAGTGCCTGTACTGTTACCAGCCAGCAAACGGGGATAAAATAATCGACAGTTCGCCTTAATTTTAATAAAATCAAACTACGGACAATTTTATCGAATTTGCTGAAGAAATGTGGCGAATAAATTTTGACAGAAATTATTTTGCCAGACTCTTGACCGCAGCCTATCGGACCCGGTGCGGATCGAGACCAGACACTGGCGAACGATAAATGCATGCGATTGCAAGCTGTTTTGTCGAAGTAAAATGGTCAAATCCTAAATGCTGCATGTATTCAAGGGTAGTTTCAGACACTTGCATGAAATTACGGGCTGGTTACTCCTGTGTCACCCTGCCGCGGCAGCCCTTAGTTAGCGTTAGTCACCAGTTACCAGTGAAGACTATCGTCAAAATACAGCTTGTTAGTAGGCCTATACAGCTTTGCGCCAAGGCTACCCTTAGGCCGAACTGGTCGCTGGCCACAGCGCTCGCTCAAACGAGGTTTATTTAGAACTTGGGTACTTCGGGCGAACTGTGCAAAGTTGTTGGCTTTCAATAGAGATTTTCCCAGACTTTGTATGAGCGCACCAAGCCTAAAAGAATGGGGGGCTGGAATTTTTGGGAATGTCTATCTTTTACTATAAGATTCAGTGGGTATGTTCAGAGCTATGAATTGCAGACTCTAAATTTTGGTACTTCCTGTTTTCTAGTGGAATATTGTCTCATTTTCTACTTTTTTCGGAATTCGTGCTTCTGTAACTGAGGCAGACCTTTTTCCAGTTCACCAAACAGGGGCTCGTACGACCACATAAGTATGACAAGTCCAATACAACATGTTATTTTTTATTCATTAACCCAAAATGATTCAATTTTTTAACATAATAAGTAACTTAAAATGCACAATACTTTACAACATTTAGCATTACAAACACTATTCAACAGCAACAGTTTCCATGATGTGAAAGTGGACATACATGTAACTTTTACCATGGTGACGGAATAGTGTTTCCTTACACCAGAATTTGACAAGCATCATTTAAAAAATATGAAGTTGCAAGGAACAAGAATTATAGGCTTGAAGCTTCACAATCCAACATAGCTTATTTCTCAAATTAAGATCATATTGTTGACTTGATAACCTGAATTAAGAAGCAATAAGTTACAAAACATGACTTTAAACCAATTGAGACTTAAAATTTAGTAAAATATGAATCGTTTTGTGACACCGAATCAAGTCTTGAACAGCAGTTGACAGTTAAACAAAAAAACATTTCAAAATTATTTCAAATATTTTTTAGCTTAGTGTAAGATCACCTGAATGGGAAATTTACAGTAAAATAATTCGAATATATCTTATATTTTGCACAAAAAACACGTGAATTGAACAAAGTTTCTTTTTTGTAGCAACGTTTGTCAAAATGTATCAACGTTAAATCTTCACAAATTACAAAGTAGCCGATTGAACATGCCTTTCAGTTCACCAAAAGTCGCTATGTTGTCGGTGCCGCCAGAAATGAGACGAAGTCCAACGGGAATTGTGAGCACATTTATCATTTAATGAGTAACAACTGCGAGGCTGAAATTTGGTGAATTCTGTTAAATCGTGCAGAATAGTAAGTAAAGATATGTCTAACTAAATTTCACCGTAATTTGTTGGCGAAAACAATTTACACAAAGTTTTAAAGTCGTAACTTATCCCGCTGTCCTCCAGTATGGCCGACGCGATCCAAACAAAGTGACCCAAATTTCGCCACAAAACTTGCAATAATTTTACACTGCTTGCCCCGATTTTGAGACTTTTTCGATTTTTACTGAGTAGAATGTACTACCTTTCCGATGATAGCAAAGTACTTTTTCAGAACGAGAAAAAAAAATAAAACCGAAAAAAATTGGTTCGACCCATATTGGTTCCTAGGTTCGACCGGCCTACGTAAGGAACTTAACACCAATGCTATTTTAACATACTAAGTACGCGTAACATTCCAAAAAAATCAACGACCACTAACTACAAACTATAAATACACTACATATGCAAACGAATCACGAGATTTTACTAATAAAACAAAATAATGAAGACTTTTCGAGCAAGCCATAGCACATTCAGTTACAAGGAAAAAATGGCGGCGTTCAGGACAAGTTCCTGAACTGATGAGCCGGAAATGTGAGTACGGAAATAACCGATGACAGCCGGTAATTATACGCTCACAGAGAAGGGTCAAATACTGTTAAAAATCGCTTTTGGCAAGAAAGACGAAAAGAATATAAAGAAAAGGTGTCGAAAATACGAATTTATGTAGTAAGTATTTTCGGATACTGGAACCACATGGGCAGTTTGAGAGAAGGACTTTAAAACCTTGGAACAAAGCCAGTAATCAATTCTACGTTGGGACTTAAAATACTATTATGCCATGTAAATTGTTTCTTACCAGGTTGTTGATACCTCCAAATATCAAAAAAATTATACTTTTCGGATAAATTATTTATAGGGTCTATAACAACTTTCTTACAGCTTATGTCCCTCAGCCCCTGTTTGACAGTTATAATCCCCTCCACAGAAGATATTATTACTATAGTTGAGAAGCATTTTCATTGGGGCAGTAAATATTTAAAAAATACAAGTGGTATTGTCTAAATTGGCCTCCTCACACACATATCTGTCATCTTGATCTTGGCCAATAAATTTAAAATATTTGGCTCTGGAGCAGAGTATAGCAACTCCCCTACTACTGTATGTTGGGAACCATGAGAAGCAAAAATGTAACCATCCCATTCTAAAAACCAATTAGATAAAGTCTCTTCCGAACTATAGGTTTCTTCAACGAAGGCTACATCAATCTTTTGTTTTTTATGGAAGTCAAAAAGATGATGTCTCTTTGCTTCATTGTTGAATCCCCTGCAATTTAAGGTAATACAGTTTAATTTAACCATTACCTAACAAGAAACCCTTATCTACTTGACAGTACAATTTAAGGTAATACAGTTTAAATTAGCCATTATCTAACAAAAAACCCTTATCTACTTGACAGTACAATTTAAGGTAATACAGTTTAGTTAAACCATTATCTAAAAAGAAACCCCTTATCTACTTGACAGCACAATTTAAGGTATTACATTTTAATTTAACCATTATCTAACAAGAAACCCTTATCTACTTGACAGTACAATTTAAGGTAATACGGTTTAATTTAACCATTATCTAACCCTAAACCCTTATCTACTTGACAGTACAAGCTGAAGTAAAATAATATGACATTTCCAAAATTAATTGTAACAATATGCCAGTAATTGACACATGCACTCACACATTCATACAATTTAACTACAACACAAAACTAAACTGAAAGTGTCCGTGAATTTCATGACCGTCTTCAATCGTTCTTCAATCGGATAGAAGTTCAAAAGTCGTCAACCATTGTGTATTTCCGACATCAAATATCAGACTCACACATGATAACCTTAATGTAGCCTAAAGTACATGATAATGTGTTAAACAAATCACCTGTAGTAAGAATTTTGTTCTGTTGCTCGTCACAGTAACTTTATAATCACCACACATTCTAATTTGACTTTTGGATTTCACAATATTGACCAAAGTTGTACCAGGAGACATGACGACTGAGGCTGTATCTCCTGGTGTAGTGAAAAATGGCCATAAATGATTGCTCGAAAAATAAGTAGGTCTGTTGCAAACATTCAGTCCGAAGTCAAAATTAGCTAAAGTTCGCGAGTGTGGCCATAAGCTTCCTGCCCTGCCGCTTTGAGATCCTAGCCATTCTCCGAGCAGTAAAGTTCAACGTGTTGTCGGGAGAACACCCTCAAGCACCACCAGCTCATCAGTCACAGTATGGCTGTCAAGAAAAATTCCATTTAGACCTGTATTAATTCGACACTGACCTTTAAAGACTTTCTTGTTTTTACATTTCATATGGTGTGCAGGCATCAAACATTTAGTAAACCTTGAGCATTTGGTTCATTTTCAGTTTTCAATAAAGAGAAACGGCAGTTTTAGCAACCTTTCTTTCTAAATTGACGATTTATTTACTGTATTCAATCTATGCCTTAGGGTATTTTCAATATTGTAAGAGTGTTGCCCAAATTGCTGGTTATGTGATTCCCTGTTGAAATATGCAATTGGTGTTAGGAATACTTCCTTAGTCATTACAATTCCACAACGGCGGCTGGCGGCCGTCTTATATTTATAGATGACGTAAGCTGCAAAATTCATTTTGCCATACAAATTTAATACCTAACGCCAGTCTTAATTTACGTATAAAGATGCCCTGAAATATTTGACATCACTGTATTTCCAATGGAACATGTGCGGCATAGTGTGACCTTGACCTTGACCTTTTCAAGTGCCCTTGACCTCCAATCACAAGAATGGTATCAGAATCGATTTTATCACACCTGAAAAGCTATAGTTTGATGTATCAAATTATTTTAAAAGGCATTTATGGGTACTTGCCAATTTCTACATGTCCTATGGAGGCCAACTTGGATTTGAGGGATATGCCGGCAAAATCCAGCCCGGCATACAACTTTTTTGGATTCAGCACTCCAAAATTAGTTAAAATCAATTGTCAGATCTGCATTACCCTCAAATGTCCTCGACAGTCATTTTTGCCAAATACTAGCCTGACTAAAAGACAAACTCGTGTTTCTTTTAAGAGAATCTTTAATTTATAACAATTTGTTCTTGGTATTTTTTCAAAACTACGTAAAATAGAAGCGAGTAAATTAGAATGAAAATAGCATATCTAAATATTTCAATTTTTAGACCAGTTCTGTGTATACTACTTTCATCTATGTACTGTCTACAACCCAAATATAATGCTTTCTGGGATTGTCATTATTATCCTTGTATATTCTAAATGTTCTTCAATAAATATATATATATATATATATATATATCACCTTAAAATGACACACTGATGTTTTCGTTTCAGGTGCGATGGACCTCCGAACCAAATTTTCCATTGTTTTGATGGTGGGTGTGCTGCTAGTGTTTGTCTTATACTGCTATGCTCCTCCTCAGATGAACGTATTGAACGTCTTTGCCAGTGGAAAAGGTTTTGTTACCGACAACACCGTTGATGAAAACTTATCAAACAGTGATACTGCGGAATCAAACACGTTAAGGAATCAGGTTACGCAGCCTGAGATTGTGAAACCCACTAAATTTACTATTATGGACTGGAACCCATTGTATCTGAGCTTAGAAAACGGTCTTCCCGAAAATTACAAAACGGGGAATTGCCTAGTTACCAGGGACAAGAGGTATTTGAACAAGAGCCACGCAGTTGTGATTGAGGTAAGACGTGTACCCTATCTTAACACTTTACCGAAAGAGCGGGCACCATGGCAACGATGGTTGTACTTCAACGTTGAAAGTCCTTATTTTGCAATCTTAGATTATAAGGGCAGGTACAAAATGGAGGATTTCACCGGAAAAATAGCCTTTAATTGGTCCATGACGTATCGAAGAGATTCCCATGCACCAGTGTCATACGGCTGGAGAATTAAAAGAGATAAGCCCATCAATATAACAAATGTTTTTAAGGACAAACAAAAACTAGTCGCGGCTATGATGAGCAATTGTAAGTATGTGCGAAATAGCAGGATAAAGTACATTAAAGAACTCCAAAAGCACACGACCGTCGACTTTTATGGTAAATGCGGTAATCTCAAGTGTGAGGGGCACTACAAAGCACACAGCTGTCCAAAGATTAAAAATTACAAGTTTTTCTTAACGTTCGAGAATTCAAACTGCCGAGACTATATCAGCGAAAAAATGTGGATGCAAGCGTTTGACAGTTATACAGTGCCAGTAGTAATGGGAGCTTACAAAGAGGACTATGTTAAGGTAGCACCTCCGAATTCTTTCATTCATGTTGATGATTTTGACTCCCCCAAGTCTCTCGCTCAATATTTAAATGTAGTTGGGAAAAACGAGAGCGCATACAATACATTCCATGCATGGCGTAAAGAGTGGACGTATCAATACGATTTTAGGATGTTGAGTAAAAAAGGATACGTGTGGAGAAGTGTGTGCGACGCTCTTAATAAAAGGTGGAATGAAAAACCCTCGTGGTATAACAGGATTACGGATTTTGAAAGTGAAAAGGACTGTTATCAAAATGCATGGATAAAGAAGAACTAATACTTCCATTACATGCATCCTTATGCATGGCGCGTTCATTTTTTTACTTGCATCTGAGTAAATTGGTTTTTTGCAAACTACATGTATAAGAAAGCAATTTTTTAGATTGGTCCAGTGTGTGTCTTTTTGAGGAGGCCAGCACTTCGTTGCTAAAGGTAAGTTAATCCACGCGTTTGTTATGGCTAACCAGTGAGTGTCATAAGGGTAATGCATCGCAAGCGGTCGCCAATACGTTATACGTACCTAAACTGTAGGCTGATGAATCAGCTAAGCGACAACGTCATCACTTGCTCTTGTACAAATATATGTTGGATATAACTATGGCTTTGTTTGTAACTTAAAATTGAAACCTGCTTATTTTTGAAATCCAAAAACAGTATTGTCATAGAAAGCAGTGCACCAAGTAAGCATCACAAAAAGTCCCCTCAAAGTAAGAATCAAAGAAAAAATTCCCTCTTTGAAAGAAATTCCGAGAAAAGTCCCCTTTTACAAGGTACAGGCACCTTTCTCCTCAAGTGAGTGAGGACTCTGATCCAATACTTTGACTTGCTGACAGCTTAAAGTGTCTTATCAATTGTCCAGCTCTTGGTAAACCGTCTCACTTCCTCGGCTTTCCCGCTATCCTCAAATACCATCAAAATACCCTGCTTTTTGAAACACGTATATTATCATTACTATTATAATTTCCGACATGGGGAATTACACCACCTCCAGAGGTCGTGTAGGTGAAAAGTAACACACGTAGGCCTACCTTATTTATCAGTTTATTTTTTTAGTTCTAATAACCAAGAGTATTGCCAATTTTTGTAAAATGACAGTATGCAACAGTACATGTAACATAAACAAGACCAACGCGGGGCGTTGAAATGTGCATACAAATGCACCTCAAACGGTTTGCTTCTCTCTATTTGTATCATAAAAAATAGATAGTTCAGGGTGCATTAAAATGCGAAAGTTACGTCCATTCTCAAAAATATTTGCCAAATGAAAATCAGTCAAAGAACTCCAAAGGTACAAAAGCAAACGTAAAAAAACAAACTGCCAATTTCAGTAGTCGAATCCATCCATCTGCTTGCAAGGGGTTTTGCACATTTACAAACGCTGTACAGCCTTTGATACAAAAACTGTCACTAGTGGGCACCACATTAGTTAGACCAGTTTGAAAATTCACCTAAGTCAAGCTCTTTTCAGTAAACACACATCTGCCAATTTCGATAATGATCCCCTGCGTGGTTTGGCAGTTACAGAAGCAGAAGACGAAAAGAGCCTAAAAATATTAAATGGCCACCAGTCAGTGCAGAATACATTGAATCCACCACAAAAAGGAAAAATGTTGTCGTTTTGATAGTCGAAATTTGTTAACTCAATTTCACGAAAAAGCATCAAGGAGCTCTGAATTTACAGAGCCAAAAGTAAAAAAAGAAGATTAGCCATCATTGAGAACAGCTGTAGTTGGATCGGGCTGAAACTGGCCATCATCAGTTGCCATCTTTATAGGAACACATCTCCTAAATTTCCATACGTGTCAGAATTTTACATGGCTGTCAACCAACTAGTTAGGTGTACACGTTACTACTGCTACACCTTGTGGTCAAATTGCGAAATAAGGAGACAGCTGGTGAGTTGGACTAAGTTAACCAATGTTCCTGTTGGCCAAATGGCAAAACGATCAGAATGGATGTCAACCAACTGGTTAGGTGTACATGTTACTACTGCTACACCTGGTGGTCAAATCGTAAAACTATCCCAAAAAAGAGTTAGTTGGTTAGTTGGCTGACATTCGACATTCAATAGCTGCCCCACCTGGTTCTCATGTCGTATTGCTATACAGACAGCTAGTTAGTTTCCAGACATCCAACATCCAATACCTGCCACACCTGGTGGTCAACTTTCAAAACTATGCAAAGTGACAGTCAGTTGGTTAGTTGGTTGACATCCATGTGAGACATCGTGAGATGGGGTTGGTTGATGTCCAGAGGGGGGCAATGAGTTTAATTGGGTGTGAACCAACTACTTGTGTTCTTTGCAACAAAATTGTCACCTACACTCAGTTTACCCGTTATTTAGTAGATAGGGCCCAACTAGTTGTGTGTGTTGCAACAAATAAAGCCATATACACACACTATGCCCGTTATTTAGTAGATGGGTAGGTATTGTAGATGCGCCCCCTACTTGTGTCCGTTACAACAAATATATTAATACACACAGCATGCCCACTACTTAGTAGACGGGGTGCTGGTACCAAGACTTTCTCACCCTAACAAAATACACTGAACTTATCGTTTTCGTTACAAGAAAATACAGTCACACCATATGCCCGTTATTTAGTAGATGCGTAGTAACCGGACTTTCTCTCCCGACCAAAATACACAGAATTTCTCGTGTTTGTTGGAACAAAGTATAGTCACTGTTACAATAAGCCCGTCATTTTGTAGATGGGGTGATGGTACCCAGACTTCCTCTCACTTAATGTACAAACTACACGTAAATGCCCGTTATTTAGTAGATGACGTAAGACCTGAGTTTGGACAACTGACAGTCTTTGTAAACAGCAGTGATCAAATGAAGCAGAAAAGGCTAATTTCAAGCCCGTGAATAGCAGAATGTTTAAATTTTGTGCACATATATACAAGGTGTTTAGATGTACAAGTCAACTGCTAGGGCATCTACCATAAATGACATTAAATAATTCAAAACTCAAATTGTTTCCATATCTTAACATGTTTTGCTCAGCCATATTGTGCGCATTAATAAATGCATCAAGTAAGTTAGCAATAACCTATGACAAAATGTACACATATGAACAAGTCAACAGGTACCACCATTGGCACCTCAAAGTTCAATAATAAATGTTCTTTGTATCTTGACATGTTTTTTTTCTGAAGGCATTCTTTGTGTTTTAATAAATGCATCAACTTTATAACAACATATTTCATTTTACTGCAGTCTCCATCCAGGAATATAAAAGACCTGTGTTTTTTGTTAACATGACTAAGAATTAATTTTAATAAGTTTGTAACTGTTGTTATGTGTAATTTCGGTAGTGTCAGTATGATCAGTTATTCTCTTATGAGTGTTGCAATCCAGATTAATCTTTATTGGCCCACCAAACCTAGTCCATTGTGTTGGACCCATTTACTACACGCTCATTAACTTGCTGCTTACCAACATTCTTTCTAATTTCCATATCTGTACATGTTTTTGTTTTTAACATGTTCACAATAGCATATCTAAACATGTTAATACTTATATTAGATACTACTTACATGTGTATAGTTCAATTTATACTACTTTCATCTACTTGTATGTACTGTTCTTCGTCATTTATGGGTTCGTCATTATTTCTGTGTATTTTTCAATAAATATTTTTCACCTTGAAAAAACAACATTGTGTCACTTAGACAGCTTAAACTATCAATGAATTATTGTACATATGGACACAAATAGACCTAAAGTCCTGTAATAATTGACAGTGATGATCCGTTTTAAAACTCGTTCATCTTCAATATGTAAACAAACCCCATCATATGTAGGTTTCCTGTATACTGAGGTTTCAATTCCAGACTCATCATAATCAATAAGCACGTCTAAGAACGGTAGCTTGTTGTTAACTGGTAATTCATGCGTGAATTTTAATACAGAATTTTGCTTTAAAACGAGTTTGATCTCCATCAGCTTATCATGGTTGACAATCATAAAGATATCATCAACATACCTGCAGTACGTGTTCGGCTTTTCCTGAAGACTATCAATAACCTTAGCTTAAATGTTGCACATGTAAAAATCAGCAAAAGTTGATCCGAGAGGTGAACCCATGGATACACCATTGGTTTGTAAATACAGTTTGCCATCGATGTTCCTAAAAGGTACTTTTGTAGTGCAAAGTAATAACAAATCTCGAATTACCTCTTTAGGAATACTGGGAAGAGCCATTGATACATGGTTGTACACAGAAGATATTATTATTTCTACAGCTTCAGGGACGTTAGTAAATAAACTTTCAACGTCAAGAGGTACAGGAAAGGAATTTGGTGTTTCGTCAATAGATCTTAATAAATCTAAGAATTCATCACGAGTTTACATTGTTCTTATAGGGTAGGTATTGTTTAATAAGTTTATCTAATGTTTTAGCAATTTCATAGGTAGGGGTTAACACTTGCTTATTGATTATGATGAATCTGGCATTAAAACCTCAGTATACAGGAAACCTACATATGATGGGGTTTGTTTACATAAAACTAGCCAATGTCCTCTGAGATATAAACTCTGTGTTTTGACAAGCTTTTTGAAAAGAGCATATTCCGTTTGCTCAGACTGGAAAACCTTCAACATTGAGTGTAATCGCATTAAGCAAATTATGATAAATAACGGTTACAGCTATAAGTTTGTTGGTGATAATATGAAGCTTTTCATAAGCCAGTTGCAGAAGCCTATGTGTTTAAAACAAGCAAGTGGTTGTACCACGAAACTATTCTACCGCAACCAATTCCATTCACGTTATATTGAAGATGAATGAGTTTTGAAACGGATCATACATAATAATGTTAAGACCGTTAAGCCAGAAGACAGCTTTAAGTTAATTATATATTACCAAAACCATAAAACTAAAGATCTTGTTGTTAAAAACAATATGTGCTCAAAGTCTGTCCGAAAGTTAGCCAAAACTGACTTGATTTATCAGTTCAATTGTCCCCACAACGAATGTATTCGTTCAAACACAGATTGCTCAAGGTATGTTGGTTTTATATGTATATGTATATGTATATGTATATATATACTTGATGACTTCGTAGTTCTATAGGACCTTAGGCTTTACTATCGCAAAAAGAGATAAAAGGAAGGTCTTACTTGTACGAAGTCATAGATTATAGTCCAAATTAAAGAATGGTTACACACAGGTACAGATGTATGTGAAAGAGAAATATTTGAAAATAGAGAAAGTCATTCAAAGAATCCTTTTGTCAGTAGTTTATGAAGTAGGCATATGGTGTGTTTTTTTACTTCAGAGTCCTTCACCACTTAAAAGTCTTTCTACTTCCTCTACTTTTGTTCTCAACCCAACCTCTGTGTTACCATACGGTCGCTTAAGATGACGTCTGTTACATGAGCGCCCCCCTTTTCTTTTGTTAACGACCAGGTTGTCTTCACCATTGCATGTTTTTTGTGAACGTATCCCCAACTGACAGAAGATACAATCCAGAAAAGTTAAGAACCACCCGCTGCTCTTACACCCTGTCTGACAATCATGGAAACAGATCACCAGTCGACATCTAACACCTTCTTCAGTCTTGACGCACGAGCAACATAGTTTATACACGACTAAAGAGAGAATAAGTCCGAGAGTTAATGCGCAGACGACACTGATTGCATTGTATATTTGAATTCTTTTCCACCTTTGGAACGTTTCTTCGCCATTAACTTTTACCACAGGCTTACGTAATTTGACATGGTGAGCTACTTTGTCGAAAACTGCTCCCTCTCGTTCTGAAGACAGTTGAGATATATTCATGCGATCGATGTTGCCCGTGGATGAAACAGATGAGCTCTCAGTCTTGGCGAATGAATTGTAAAAACCGTTTTTCTTTCTTCCGACTTTCACAGTTGCAACTTCTTTGGTGTCCACTTCAAGGGGTGGAGAGGCAGGCCTGTTTGCCTTCACAAGAGACGAATAGTTGTCCGTCAAAGTAGTGTTCTGTTCCATCTCCAAACTTGCTACTGTCCTGGTTTCCGCCTGGCTCGCGGCAGTTACGAAAGATAAGTCTTTCGACAGATTAGATGGTTTTGTTGAGGCTGGACTTCTAGACTTTTTCTGGTCACGAAAGGTTGGCACTATTTGATGATGATCTTTGATGTATGAAAGGTGTATTTTTTGATCTCCGAGTTTGCGAGTCAAGACATTCAATATAGTTGACACTTGGTTCTCTTTTGTGGATCTTGACATAGCCGTCTGGTGTGTCGCCAATTCTGACCGGTTGAGTGTAGTGCCGTTTGTAAACACTAGGTCTTGTTGAATTGACCTTTGTGGAGTTGCTGAATCGCCCGTTTCAAAATTCAGTGTTGATGTGATGTTGCTAAAATGATCTCTCTTCACGGTATAATCATTAAACCCTTTATTTTGAGGCTTGTGAAGTACGGTTCTTGTCGGATAAATGTCTGGTAAACATCCAATCCGCATGTCAGTTAGTAACGTGAAAACCAAAGTAAGGCAAACTTTAAAATTATTTTGATCTAGTCTGTCCTTCATGACAGCAGCAATGCGTGACATCAGATGACACGTACGAAGTGTTTGTTGCGTAACTATAAATAGGTAAATAAAACAACAAGAATGGATCAACTGAAATATTCGGATGTAATAACGTCCTTTGACAACAGAAAGAGAAATAAAGAAACATCAAACACTATATGACAATTGACATTTAAGCTATGGTGTAATGAATACTAACAATTTTGCGTAAAAAAATCAATGATATAATTTAAGAAGTTTTTATGTTCAATCCATGAGGTTCCAGTGTATTGAGCTTGTCTATCCAATATTGTTCTTTTTTGAGTCTGTGAGGGTACTGGGGTGTTGGAGTTTTTCTATTATTTGTACAGAAAGATCTTGACTATTATGGTTTTTGGAATTGAAATGATTACCTACAGTATCAGAAGTTTTTTTATGTATTATGTTAAATCTATGATTAGGAAACCGAGTTTGTAGATTATGCTGAGTTTGTCCTACGTATTGGATAGAACATTTTTTACAAGTTATAAGCTAAAATGATATTGTTGGAGGTGCAATCTGCATAAAGTTTTATTTCAAAGTTTTCATTGGTTTGGGAAGACTGGAAAAAGTGCTATCGTTGATAAAGTTACACATTTTACACCTAGTTTTGTTACATTGGGTGTTGCCAATAGGTTTATCAGTTTGGTGTATATTGTCGATAATAGCATTAACTAAATAATTTTTTTAATTTTTACAGTTTCTCCAAAAAATTATAGGTGGATGAGGAAATAGGTTTTTCATTTGAGGGGAAATATGCAGCGTGGAAAGACGTTTTCTGAAGACGTGGCTAATTCCGTTTAAACATGGATTGAACACAGTTATGAATGGTATTCTATTAGTAGTATTGCCTTTAGTTTTAGTTTTTAAAGATTCATTTCGTGTGATTGAAGGGACTTTGTCAAACTGTTTGTGTATAAGATGTAAGGGGAAATGACGTTGAACTAGATAGTACTTGAGTTCTTTTAAACGGTTATTAAAGGAAGTTTCTTCTGGAGAAATGCGTCGAATTCTTAGGGTAAGGCTATATGGAAGGCTTTTCTTGCAATTAAAGGGATGACACGAGTGATATGACAGATATTGGTGTTTGTCAGTTTCTTTACAGAATAAGTCCGTTCCTAGTTTATCATTATTAAGGATGACAGTTACATCTAAAAATGAGACTTTATTTTGAGAAATGTCATGAGTGAACTTTATAGTAGGGTAAAATTTGTTAATGTTTTCTAAAAAATACATCTAATTTTTGTGGGCCATGGGTCCAGATCATAAAAATGTCATGAATGTACCTTAGCCAGAGAAGAGGTTTTTCAGAGCAGGATTTGATGAAGCTGTTTTCAAGATATCCCATAAAAAAGTTTGGTAAAAGTAGGAGCAACCCTAGTGCCCATAGCTTTGTCTAATATTTGGAGATAGTGATTATTATTAAAGGTAAAATGATTCATGGTAAGTACATGTTCAAGAAGAGAGAAAATAACAGATGTAGGTACATTAGGATTATTTCGTTGACTAAGAAACTTGGTACAGGCTTCTATGACTTCATGTTGAGGAATATTATTGTATAAGCTTTTAACATCAAGAGTTACGAGAAGGGCATTTTTAGGTAAATCACTGATGTTTTTGATTATATTAAGAAAATAATTCGTATCTTTAACATATGAAGGAAGGGTGGGGACAAATTGCTGAAGATGGCAGTCGGCAAAGTGATAATTTTTTTCTTTATGGCAGTTGTTGCTGGTTTCTGTTGACAAAGGACGTTATTACATCCGAAAATTTCAGTTGATCCATTCTTGTTTTTTATTTACCTATTTATATTCTACATTTCGTATGATTGGGAGGATCTGAATCGCCTTATTTAGTTTCAGATTTATTTTCTACGTTATTTATCATCTTCTTATCTGAAGCATCCATCATAATAGTAGATCCTAAATGAGGTAATATGAATGGAAGAAAGTTTAATCAAGCAAAGAAGACACTGGACAAACACATAAGATATCAACATCATTTTAATTCTCTATCCAACTTCAAGAAGATCAAATATTATCCTAAAGGACTAGAACTCAAAAAGACCCCGGCTATAGAATGCATCAACAAGTTTCAAGTCAAATGGAATAATATTCTCCACAGTGCATCTCTAGCTCTTCAGGACACTCTTATTTAAGAATTTTTTGTCCTACAGCAGCATTACAAAGACTTGTCAAGCAGTTATATCCAACATCTGAATGAACAAACTCAAAAGGAACTACAAAACTTCAAAATCCGTAAAGAATCTGAACTTAAGAAAAGACAAAATTCCAAACTCACAGAAAGGCTTTCACATGTAAGAAATACTACTGTAATCAATGGATCTCACTACGTAACAACAAATATTCCTCCTGATGGTAATAAATTGTTTTTCCGTTGTATACGTTTAGCCCTCTATGGCACTGACATTTGTCACGCTTACATCAGATCAGAAATAGTAAACCATTTGAAAAGAAACTAAGCAAAATACGGTATTCTAATGGATGAAGACCATCAGGAACATCTACGAAACATGGCGAAAACAAATGGCAACATCAAATTGTGGGCCACTCAAGCCGAAATATTCGCAACTTTTACTCTTTTTCATAAAGACATCTACGTCAACAATACTATTGGAAACAACATACGTTGGATTAAATACACCTCAGAGAATATCAACAGCAAACCCATATTACTTCTAAACCGCAACCACCATTTCAACCTGTTGGACAGCAAACATACTCCAGATAACTAGCTCGATCAAACCACAGGCGCTTGGGTTTATCGCAAATGACGTCACTCAATAATATATATAAGAAAACATAAAGGTTGGACACTTAAACTTTGCCAAGCCGAGGCTCCCAACTTCAGCCGTCCAAAATCCAAATAAAATCTCCGTGCACCTCCCTCAGTCTGGTGTTGCATAAACCTTCGAAGCCTCATCTTTCCTAGATCCCTTTAACTGTCTTCGTGAGTGGTGAATTGGCGATGGNCGGATAAAATACCTGGAAAATCAAACGGCAAAAACAAATCTACAACAAAAATATTCGTAATCTTTACCACCAACATATTCGAGCCTCTCCAGGAATCCCTAAGTGAAGAAAACATTGCAAAATTCAACGCACCCAAGAACGGCAAAACTAATTTGAAAAAAGTACGGCACCACAAGAACAAAGGAAAGAACAAATATTCTAAGACATTTACAACGACTTCGTTTCGACCTATGCCTACCACCATCATCTACGGTCCTGCAGACAATACCAACGACACCATGAAAAAGTCAAACGTAACAGAAGGTTCCGTAGACAAATCACTAGGAAAACTATAACCTGCGAAAGAAAAAACGTAGTTAATTTATCTAACCATAACTTAACTGATAGTGAGGTTAGCCTACTTTCTAAAGGACTTAACTTTTGTCCTACCAAAACCAATATTGACAAAGATGAATTACTAATTGATATTTACACTTTCGCTAGACGTCTTAGATTGGCAGCATATTTTGACAATCCTTCCAAAGATGAAAACGAGAACTCCCCTTTAGAAATCAATCCTTTCAAGAAAAAAAGCAAATGGAATCCACCTAAAAGTCAAAACCATGCCCTCGAAAGTTACATTGAAGCTAATACTAATGACGTTATGAATTACAAAAAGCAAAACTACAAATATAATATCACTAAGTCCAAAAAAGATGCCCTCACAATACTCGCTAAAAACAAAGAAATCATAATTAAACCAGCTGATAACAGATCAGCAGATGTTATAATGGACAAGCAGAAATGTATTGACGAGGCTCTCCGACAACTTAATGACACAGCATACTACAAACTTTTAGATAATAACCCCAACACAAAACATATCAGTCTTATATTTTGAATGCTTTCCATTTAGGTCACATTGACAAAGACACCAAAAACTACCTCATTCCTAATGAAGCTCAATCTATAAAGTTTACTCATGACATTTCTCAAAATAAAGTCTCATTTTTAGATGTAACTGTCATCCTTAAAAATGATAAACTAGAAACGGACTTATTCTGTAAAGAAACTGACAAACACCAATATCTGTCATATCACTCGAGTCATCCCTTTAATTGCAAGAAAAGCCTTCCATATAGCCTTACCCTAAGAATTCGACGCATTTCTCCAGAAGAAACTTCCTTTAATAACCGTTTAAAAGAACTCAAGTACTATCTAGTTCAACGTCATTTCCCCTTAAATCTTATACACAAACAGTTTGACATAGTCCGTTCAATCACACGAAATGAATCTTTAAGAACACACAATGTAACAAAACTAGGTGTAAAATGTGTAACTTTATCAACGATAGCACTTTTTTCCAGTCTTCCCAAACCAATGAAAACTTTGAAATAAAACATTATTCTGATTGCACCACCAACAATACTATTTACCTTATATCTTGTAAAAATGTTCTATCCAATACGTAGGACAAACTCAACATAATCTACAAACTCGGTTTCGTAATCATAGATTTAACACAATACATAAAAACATTTCTGATACTATAGGTAATCATTTGAATTCCAAAAACCATAATATTCAAGATCTTTCTGTACAAATAATAGAAAAACTCCAACACCCCAGTACCCCTCACAGACTCAAAAGAGAACAATATTGGATATACAAGCTCAATACACTAGAACCTCATGGATTGTACATATAAACTTCTTAAATTATATCATTGAATTTTTTACGCAAAAATGTATCATATTCATTACACCATATCTTAAATATCAATTATCATATAGTGTTTGATTTTACTTTATTTCTGTTTCTGTTTCTGTTTCTGTTTCTGTTGGCAAAGGACTTTATTACATCCGAAAACTTCAGTTGATCCATTCTTGTTGTTTTATTTACCTATTTATATTCTACATTTCGTGAAACAATAGTATCCTTGGGAGGATCTGGATCGCCTTATTTAGTTTCAGGTTTATTTTTTGCGTAATTATATAATGACAACAAATGGTCTGCTTGTAGCTTGAACTTGTTTTGAAGTTTTATCAAGATTGAAACGAACTGGATTGAGAGAGTAACTCGAACCGTACACGTACTTCTTAGCCTGAGCTGAAGCGCACATACCTTGACCAAAAATTTATTGAGGAATAAACGAATTCTCAGTTCTACCTGAGATCAGAGAGAATTTTTAAACTGAGAAAGTAGTAAAATAAAAATATTTCATAACGGTGGTTGGCTTAAATGACTATTTGGTTTGTAACAGAAAAAAATGGGTTTAAGACCACTTTAAAGTCCTTATCTCAAAAACTTACCAAATTAAGTAAAATGTAACATAGCATAATGTTTACATCGTTTCTGTTATCAAAAAGCCTTTTTAGCACAATTTTGTACCTCGGCCGAGATCGAAAAATCATCGACTATTAACGTCTATTTCAGAGACCTGAGTTCCTGGGTGTCAGTTCAGGAACGATTCCTGTACGTCAGCCATGTTGTCCTTGAAAAATTAGTGACATTACCGTGAGCGTAAATGCATTGTTATTTTGTTTGGTTGTTTTTGATTCCCATTTTGGTTCTGTTTATATAAACTTGATTACTTATTGTCCTAATTCTACATGTTATTTGCATTTGACGACTGGAATTAAATGTATAATCATATTTTTGAAGTACCGTCGCAAAATCTCTGGCGTAGCCAACGCTCGGCTACTGAGGTCAGCCCTGACTCGTCGCGAGGTTACGTCAAATTAGAAACAGTAACCGTTTAGGTAATAAAGTAGAAAAAAATTCTTGATTATCAAATCTTAATAGCCATATCGTGAAACTGATGCAAAGTACCAGCCTGAAGTGAGCAATTGCTGTGTCACCGTGACTACCCGCCCGTGTGAGCGTAGTGCGTAATTGGCAGCAAATCGGCACCGGCTTTACTGGCCGTTTAAGAACGTAAAATAGAAAAAATATCCACATACGGTGGTGTTTCGACAAACAAAAACAAGTTTTATCTCAAAACAGTTAGCTCCACATCTGTGCTTTATTTTGCTGCCAAGACACAGTAACCTGTGAAGCAATTCCCCGGCCTGCAGTCGCCGGGACTCTTCGTCGGGAAGTGATAATCATTTGCTAAAGAGGTTTTGATTAATTATCAGGGAAAATATATTTTCAAAGCTCACAAAAACAAACTTACAATATATACCTCTCTTCATGGCTAAATATAGAATTCCGGGCCGCAAACCGGAGCGGGGATAGTGTAGTGAATTTTAGTCAGTGAGCTGGATGTCGGCGATGAGAATATATTGCAGTGTTAGGAACGTGACGCAGTATTCTTTAATCTCTATGTCACAGGAATTTCGCTCATTCAGGGCCGGGTAATCTAATTTTGTTTTCATCTTGCCCTGCGGAGCACAGATGTTTGCCGGTGCACGGCAGGCCAGGCGGTCAGGCTAGCAGCGTATACGAATGTTTCTGACTATGTGAGAATTATTCCTTTTACTTTAAAATTCTTAATACTTTGGCACCATGGCAAGTTTTCTACCTGAAGTAATTTCGTCACCAAATGATATTCGTCAGCCGCCCGGCCTTAGCGAATTAAGTCGCGTCTAAATTTATTTTCCAAATCTTCGCAAGTTTTACTGTCATGATATTCTACAACTGTATAGCAATTTTATTCAATAATTTGATGTTGCATGTTCGTTGTTCTGTTTATATTGTTTGTTAGTTAAACCCAGTAAAACACGCTTAGCCTAATCTCATGTGCCATAGTCGGCTGCAGGTAAGAGCCCGGAAAAATAACTTCTGCTAAAATTTATTTTGCCTTATTTTGTCAACATTTTAAGTACAAATTTTCCCAATTTTGGTTTTATTTAAGTTGAGGTCCATGTCGATTATTTTATCTCCGTTTGCAGGCTGGTAAAAAGCACTGCTCCAGTCGCACAGACATCGTATACTAATCCTGGGTTCCTGAATGAATTGTACTTCCGATTTCGCGGTTAGTTCAAAATGGCGGTATGATCTTCGGGTCGGAATTGTGAGTGACGCGTTTATTGAAATTGTCTTCGACTACGGATTGTGTATTGGTTATGGGATAAGTACTGCGTGGTTCCTTATAATGTCTTCTAACCATTTAATAAGGGTTAAAAACGTGTGCTTCTAGGACTTTAACCCTTAGATAGAGCAATTATAGTGTCTAGTGTAGGACATTTTGTGAGTACTGTTACCTGGCAATTATAGTCGGTGATACCTGAGCTGTAAACATCTCGTGAGTAATTTTACCCGACGTTTTACTTTTTCCTTGTATTACTGTACTAATAAAAGTTCCACTTTTCAAAGACTGACGATTTGAAAAGTTCCCACACATTAATTTGAACGTTTTGTTCAACAAACTAATTTTATATGGAATAAATTGTCAAATGTATTGAGCAGTATAGAGCGCAGTAATTACAAATTTGTAATTTATTGTATTGACTTGGCAGAATACAATGCAAAAATCAAATGAACTTTACATACAACATCCCTTGCCTTTTGAGCATATAAGCTACCCGAGTAAATGCCAATAAACATGAATTAACTTATTGATCCTCGCTGTTTTTACACGAAAGGTTGTAAGGGAAATGTTTGGCGGTGGGAAAAGGTCCTCTACCAGTATGCTTGTAACCTGTCGTTGTGTTTTGGACGACCAAGAGGGTGCTTGCGTTTAAACCCGGTTATATTGGATAACAACACAGACTTAGAAGAGTCAACCAAGTATCCCTAGATGATCGCATTTCATTATCCTGTCACACGAAATTTGTTTGTTTGATTTTGTCTTGAAAGACTTTCCATTCAGTATCCATTTCACTTAAACGAGGACGTAAGTGTAGTAGGCCTATAGGGTGTTGGCTTCGAGCCCATATATACATGTAGGTATGCATTTCTGTCCCTTTTAAGTCAAATTCAAACATACACTTCCTTGTGAGGAGTTAGAAGTTTGTGAGCATTGGGTTACCATCCTACTTTTAGCGAAAAAGATGCATTTTAAATGCATATATAAATATGTCTATTTACCTGTATGCACTGATGTGAGTGTGTGCGTGCGCGCGCGTGTATGTAATATCTTTGACGGACATATATAATGTTTTGCGCTCTATGGACTTTTAAAACTCTTATAATTGTACATCACATTTTTCGTAATAAATATGAAAAAGGAAAAATAATGCATGTGTGTGACACAGACGAACAGCAAGCTGTCGTTTTTATTCGTTGCTCGAGAACGCAAATCAAAACAACCCTATGAATCGCAATACTTCATTTGCAAAACACACAGTGGGATATTTCTGGTTAAACATTCGTGTTTAAGGATTGAAACTTCTTGTTTGAAGGTGAATGTGCACTATTCAAGACCAGTACCTGAAGATATTGCGTCACTATACTTTGTGTACAGTTCCAAGCTAGCGCGAATATTTTCGCAAACATATAATATTGCGTCTCTCATTTTTCAACGGTGAAGAAGTGAAAGACACATTTGACACTTGGGTGTTGTTATAATGGTAACTCATACATGCAGGTAAGAAATCGGTGTAAAGTATAATATTAAATGTATATAATCGTCACGTATACATGAATATGTCACAATATAATCACTTGAGCACACAATTAGAACTTCGTTTTAGAACGAGGCAACAAAACCATATTTGAAGCAATACAAAAAGAACAGTCACAACAGTTATATTCTTGTGTCACTTTTGTACCATTATCATGCGCGGTGCACCCGAGGGGGGCTGGGGGGAGGCTATAGCCCCCACTTTTTTCAGTGCTGCACCGCCCATGATCATGCCAGTTAAATGCATTCCGCCCCTCTCGAGTTAAGAACATGGAACCTTTTCTTTTGTTTTCGGTTCTACATGACCAAAATGGAACAAAAAAGTGACAAGAAAAACTCAATTATATACACATTGGTGTATACAAAATAGATCGATGCAAATCTGCATATGTCTCAGGCTAGTCTCACGGTAGCCTTTACATAATTCATTGGCCATGACGACCTTTTCTTGAGATGGTGGAGGCGTGTCACTGCAACCAGCACCCCCTCTAGTATTCTTTGTCATCGAAAATCACTGGATTTCCGTCGTCTATTCGAATCTGTTGAACTCCGCTTGCTTTTCCTTCTTGTTTTCGGTGGACCACGGTTTAGCCAGAATGTTTTCATAGGACCTATACCCTGGAATGAACCGCAACTGGAAGATTCATCAACCATCTTACTTAAGACCATGTGCGGCGCAGCATTGAAAAAAGTGGGAGCTATAATCCGCGCTCCCTATGGTGCGCCGCCGATGAAGAAGTAGGGGGAAGTCACCAGTATTTAAATTGTGCCGCCCAATTACCTCCCCTGTCCAAAGGCATGACAGATGATAAACGGCGTTCAATGGCTTCATTTTGAACTAAAATCCGAGCAGTTCATCTTCCATGGCAGGATTTTAAAGTTACTCGGAAAAGGTGAGTAAATTTTATTCAAAATTCCTTGTATTTTTGTAAAACTTAATACTATGTGTGTTACTCTCCAATATTTGTTCACAAAGCATTCAAGCCTGTAGTTAGCCAATTCACGTTGAGCTTGGCGTTTAATGTATGCATTAACGTCAGGTCTGACAATGTCTCTTTTGGATGTAATGTACATATATTACTGTAACGTCTGACAATGGTTCTTATGAATGAATGTGATGTATTAAAGTCGCGTCAGACAAAGGCTCTGGTGATTTTTATCAGTGTTCTAACTTAAGCAAATAAATCTGCTTGCCTTCATTGCCAGTTAGTCTGAAAATTGACTGGCCCCGCTGCCAAGATGCTTGCCTTGGTTTTAGCGTCCTGTCTACGTTTTTATCCATCTTTTACACTAAATGCGCATGTGATTGAGAACCTTATTTGTAAGAGAATGTCACCCAAAACACAACGTGTAGCTCCATTCGATCACAGCAAGTTCAGTTCTTTTACCTGACACCCAGCAGTTCACAAGACGCTTACTGGTGTCAACGTATCGCTTGAATTCATTTGTTTTACACCAATAATTTATCAAAAATTGAAGAAAAACCCTTACAAAGACATTGAGTTTTTAAGTAAATGAGTTGTTTTATTTCGCTATTACGGATTTATAGAAAATTTTAGCGTACCGTAAATAATAAATAATTGCAGGCGGTCTGATACACGTTGTACCAGACGTGCGTACGCCTCGCATGTGGGCCCATTGCACTGATCACCCGGAAATATTTTTATGCTTTATTAATATATGTAGTCCGCTACACACTTCGGTAGGCCAACTTTCGGAGGTCGGTCGTGGGAAGTTTGGTGTCTATTCGGTGTTGAGTTAGTATTATTCTTCCGTGAAATACGGACAGGAGAACATAGACGTGTTTAGCAATTTTAGACCTGCAATTTTTTTCAGTTCTACATACCAATGGCTCAGAACCCGTGGTGGCTGGACTGGAGAAATGACGAACATAAACCAGCCGGGTTAGTCGGCTTCGAAAGTTGAAAACTAAACCCCAAGTCACGAAAAGACTAGACTAGTGAACAAAAGAAGTAATGTGCAAGTGAATATTTTGGTGAATTCTCCGCGAAATTGCAGTGGTTTACTCGTGGGGGAAGCGCGAAACCAGGTTCCCCTGCCACAGAACCGTACGAGAAACAAGTACAATGATTTGAAGAACGTATATATATCTAAATGAAGATTTCCCTAACCTCAAACCGCAGAACAGCTTTCTGTCAGTAACACTGAATGAGCATGCACTCACACGGACGGCCGGCCGGTCAATTAGCTTTATTACATCTGAAGCTAGTAACGCAGTATGATATATTCATTTTTGATTTCTCAAAACCTTTGAACTCACGAACACTCCTAAAGCATTAAAAATTGTATCAACTGAGACAGGCTTTGACATTTCATTTCGGTTTTATATAAACATAAGTTAAGGTGAGAATAATTCATCTTGAACCAGTACAATGTGGGCCACAGGTAAGGTGATATCTCACGACCTCATGGTATCAACGGCATACTGTTCGTTCTTTACTGCCGGGAACCACTTTCAAAGCATTTCAGGTTCTCGAAGAAATCAAAATAAACGATATACATGTACCCTCTTTCCTCTGAGGTTCATGGTTCGCATAAGCGGGAACGATACGCCACACCGAGCGGGACACACTCAGCTGAAGAACCACTGACGTCACTGCGTCGTGTACTCACCTTCCTCACAGATTAACGCAACGCCTCTCGGCTAGGGGGATCGACTTTATACGAGCTGATGTGGATATAGACCGATCAAAACGGTGACTAACAGTAATTAAATCGAGTGGCATTCTCCTTTAACTCTAGGTAAGGAATTGTTGGTAACTGAGATGTATACATAAACACCACATAAGCTGTGGTGGTAAAATAAAAGCCCTGAACTAGATTTAACCATTTTGCAAAACACGTTCCTCAGTACATAGAGCTCTAGGCTAGAGTTCTATGAGTAAATAACGTGCATGGGGAGATCGTGCACTTGCTGCACACAAGGTTTAAACTCGTTGGCGATCAAGAGGTGGGAGTCAAACAAAATTAGCCACTAGACCTTTTTGAATTAATTGAATATGAGACTACATCCACACAGGGCCTACTGTATATGTGAAATTTTACTGGGCCGCCAGGCCAGTAACTTTTAGGGGACACTGTCCCGGTCGCAAATCCACTAGCATCGGGTAACCGAGCCAATGTGTATTTCCAATGGTGAATGTGATGTATTAGTTGTCCGTGATGCTACACTTGATAAAAATATTCATATTCGATATTTATATAACCTGTTAAAAACACGAGATACACCAATAGATGGTGCAGACTCACGCACATACAATCACGCTAAAATATATTTCTGGCCTAAGATGCAACAATAGCAAACAATCGCTTTCTAATGATTTAGACTTGACAATCTACTGAACTATTATTTTACTCGAGTAAACAAGACTAACAGTTTCCAACATTTCAAAACTCAAAAAATAACAAACATTAACCAAGTTTTAAGACCACCATGGGAATTGACTGTTACACGGTAGTCCTTGATATGTTTGGAGGGTAACTAGCCAACTGGTAACCCGAGATGAAAGCAAATGCCATTTGTATTAGGCTTCGTGATTCCGGCAGCTTTATTTTTTCTCTCTTGTTATTAGCCACCGTCCGACCATTGAACTGATTTGGGATTTCAGTCTCTTGGCGGTCTACCGGCTATTTGTCTACTAGAGTGCCTCGTTGATCAATGAGTGCGTTTAATTTTCCTCTAAGGTTCGTATAAGACCTGCGATAAATAAACCCAAAATAAGTTGTTTGGTAAGAAGCCGTGACGTGAAATTTCGAACTTGGTCTGGAGAAATCACGGACTTTCAGACTAAGGGGAAATTATTGACCAATTCCATCACGTTGAGTGTCCTATATCAAAACCTGTTTTTTTGACAGAAAGCATGGATGTAACGACGCTTTTTTAAATCTCGATCCAAGAACACGGAACACCATCAACCAACTATCAACATATAAACTACAAAGCATATTACTTGCACATCACCTGTACGTCGCTGTTATATCCGAAAATCGCTGTAAGATCAAGTTTTAGCATTTCTTATCAGGTGGTCCTGAGCTGTAAGAGCTCTGTTAATATGTTTAGTGAGTAGTTTGACCTGGCAACATTGTGTTGGCTTTTTCAGCTTATTTATGGGTAAAACTTTAAAAGGTAAAAAGTTGAAAGTTGCGCATTTCGTGTAATTTGACAATGAATTCAACTTAAAACATAATAAAATTTTGAAATTCAGAATTAATGTTAGTTGCGTCTTCAAAATATTATCTCGGACAATCTAACAAGTACTTTTAAGCATTGTTGATTACAGTGAAAAAGCAAACTAGAGCTGGAATATAAACTACATGTATTTTTATCTACAAATACGTAAGAGCTCACCTGCTGAAATTTTACTTCGACCGAGATCAGGCTAAGTTAAGATCGAATGTTAGCCTGATCAATTCTTCATGTTTGTGGTTACACTTGGTTACTGTCTTAATACTGTAAACTGCTAGGGAATGATTTTGTTGGATGTTGTTTTCAAGTTTTTACAATCTGATAACCTCGATCAATGCCACATTGAAGATCATCAATAACCGGCGAACTCCAAGGGAGACAATAAGGCGCGACTTACTGTACATTCACGTGATTCTTTCGAACCTCACCAAGGCCTTATATACTGCAAGAAATCCCAACTGTATCTAAAATCCCTATTAATATTCTTAAGGCCAAGATTATGCAAAAAATTCGAATTGTTCAAATCGACTGGCTTAGTTTTGTGAATTTGCAAAAAGTGGAGAACGCGTTGCCAGCATGTTTACCTACATGTGTACTGTATGTCAAAAACCGATTTGATTTCGGTCTAAGTTAAGACCAAAGACCAAAAACCGACTTTAGATTCATCACAATGTCTTTTCTGACTTTCGTCTTAACTCCGTCAACTTTTTTTTACCTCGATTTTCTTGTGCTTTGCTAAAGATACATGGGTTTCTGTTTCATAGCCGTGGTTAGTACCCCCGGGAGAAGTAGTATCAAACAACCGAGACTTATTAAGTTGGCCACGTGGTAATAGAAATTCCCAGTCATGTTTGCCAAAATGAGATTGATGCGAAAAACACAAGTCACAACAATAGTTATTTTCACCTGTTCCCTCTAATACTTCATGCGAAACAACTTAGATACTCTTTTTGACTTCATGTTCATTATAATATGCAAAAATATAATTTGGTGCAAACCACCCTTACTAGAAAGTATTCCCAAATGATTCCCTTTTATTATGACATCATTTTTGTAAATAAAGTAAACAAAACAAACTTAATATTTTGGTCATTTTATCCTACACTTTATTGATTAATCTTCAGCAATTTCCAGACTCTTAGAAGAACTTCGAAAATACGGTGGTGTGTGTTTTTTACATCCAAACACATTTTTGTTGTCTGTCTTTTCAGATATAGAATCAACAAAGTTTAAGTAACTTGAGCTGAACCGTTTTAACGTTGTTTAATCATCGGATTCGTACTCTAGTACCCGCGCTAGATAATTATACAACCTACCTTGCCGTCGATACCAGTGATATACTAATCGGTCAGTGATTGGCTAATTATGTCATCTACAGCGCCCTCTACTGATCAACATAATATGTGGCAGTTTGATCCATAAAGACTTCGTTTTTCACAGAAAATGTTCAATCTAAACAACTAGAATTACTGTACTAACGTTAAAAGAAAGCACTTTATTGTCATGTGAAACTACATGTACTCACGAATGGTTTAGTCAAAGCTCAAGACCCACTGACTATACACTCAAGACAACTACAAGAAGCTATAACCGCCTACCTTCACGTCAATCACACCTCGCTTTTCTGTAAAGTAACCAGGAAACTTGTGAATTGCCCCATCTGCAGCTTCGCTGAGGTGAATTCTCAGACCTGTGGGAGGTGACAACAAAATTCAAACTAGCGAAGGAACAATGTGGTATTCATACATGTAAAAGCCTTAAGGATTTAAAACACTATTTGTGACATCCTCTCGGAATCACTGATGTTGCGTAAGAAATATCTAAGCTTGTTCCAAACGCTTCTGAGCCCTTAAACTAGTTACAACATATTAGTGATGTTTTTATACGTGACGTTACCCTCTCCATATGATTCCATGCGCGTTGCTACGATGACCGTGTCGCCGAATAAACAATATCGTGGCAGTTTCATTCCTACAACACCTGAAAATAAAGAGAATTTTGTGACCGAACTGTCCAGGACACGTGCACTGCATTTCCAGTAAACAATGGGGTATCAAAAGACTATTTCACTGGGTCATACTTTAAGGCTATGAGCAACATGCTATGTGAAAATTATCTAAAACAAATCGCGATAAACTCTGTAAAAGTATACATTTTAGATGAGAATGCAAGTTGAATATGAATTTGATTGTATTAAGATTTTACATCTTCTTTAACAGTTTTTTTTCAAAATTACCTCCATTGCAAGACAAAAGTGGCATAACTAAAATTGCGTTCTTTTTATATATTAAACATATCTCAAAAAACGCTGTCACAGTGTTTTTGCAAATTATATTTTCCATACCATATGCAATAAAGTGAAACGCTATAATACTAGCATTTAGTGACAGAGGTTTGAAGAATAGTACACAAAAAGAATCGTAAGGTTTAATTTGAATCTCGTGACGTGTTTTGTACGAAAGCCCAATAGTGCTTTTTTGAAGTGAAGAAAAATATTTCATTAGGTGATAGCCGTCAGATGATTACCTGGCAAACGCCACATAATCATTTTTAAAACGATTTGATTGAACGACTACCGTATTGTCGCTTTCGTAATTCCTAATTACCTGACGAATGCCACCTCGTCACCTCTTAATTACCGTTAAAACGAATAGATTGAACGACTTCCGTAGTGTCGCTTTCGTAATTAACTAGCAGCAGTCAGATAATAATTTTTCCTCTCTTCAAAATGGCCTTATTGGGCTCCCGTAGTTTTGAGATATGACAATTTGAAGTTAGTTATATTTCGACATGCTCCTGAGGTTACTAAAAATATTAACGCAGCGAAAAGGTTTTACTTCTTTTGTCAATAGCAGTAGCTTCAGCTGCACCATAAGCAGGAAAACACGTCATTTTGGTACGTAGAGCACGATGTGCTGCGATTAAAAGCATTGGGAGTCCCTTTTGGTTGCATTTGAAAAGCCTGTTTTTAATGAACAGCAAACAGGGTTGAGCCGCCCGTTACACTTGTTTGCGTAACGTTCCTGTTACCCCCTTCATTTGTCATTCTTTGCAGTATTTCACACCAGCCGTGTCCCACTGTGTATGTCACTAGCATATGCTCTGTGGTGGTATTACTACATGTACGTCATTTTATTTCTACTTGAGAATGAAACAAGTATGTTTCGAAATATAGTGTGTTTTTTATTCATGTCTCTTGGTCAGTTGTTCTGCTGTGGGTAAGGCTTTGCTCCGAAGATACGAACGGAACGGAATAAAGACTGTTAATAACGAAAAATGTCGTGTAATAATCAGTTTTGCATGTCGAATAAAGAAAGCATGAAATAACTGGAATTAGTGAATGTTTAACAATATTGTGAAAACCAAGTGCTCTCCAGTTTAGCCTATGTACTGTAAGTGTGTAAATGTGTTATAAAATAACCTTTTTAGTTTGGTAGTAAAGGTCTATCTACAACTTAAATAACAAAATTAAAATGATTGGAATGACATTTTTAAACTTCTCCCCCAGGCTAATAAAATCACGAATTAGTCGTGAATTTTACATTTTAATGTGAAGAAAAAATGTATCTGTTTTTATGACTAATGATGTACCTTATACAAATATTATTTGCAATGGCACACTTTACAGCATCGAATTTCATTGTTTAGGTCTATTCTGTCCCATTGCCAATTTGCCGAATTTACCAAATTTAATAATCTAAATTCAAAAACAACGCGCAAGTTTAATCTTTGGAACTGTTTGTACTTTTGTATAATACAATGTTTCGTGATGCCAAAGTCATCAAAACAATTCATTCCCCATGTCAGAAGCATATCTACAAGCCTTATGCACGTTGTTTACGTCAAAGGCCTTATGCAAGTTATTTGAAAGTGACGCAAGGTGACATTTCGTCATGAATATGGCCACGAACATGTAACTGCATGAACACATGTGGACGTTTGTACGGATTACCTGCAACCACTGGACCTGTGTGGACGCCGATTCGCACCTGAAACGGATGCTGCGGAAGGTGGCTCATGTGGTATCCTTTTAATGCGTTGACAAAATCAAGAGACATGTCACAGATTTCCTTTACGTGTCGATCGTTCCTTGTCGGTAGGCCACTTGCCACCATATACGAATCGCCTATTGTTTCTACCTTTCACGAAAAAATAGATAGGTCTAGAAATCGCTTGGGCATATAGCGAATGCTCTGAGTTGCTAAGCGGCATTTCGGTAGCGATATAGTGACACCATTTTTCAAACCTATTAAAGGAGAATGCCACCCAAAAACAAACTATATTGTATCAATTTAGATCGAGTAGTTCTACTCGATAATGGCACGTTCGGTTGCGTTACCTGACACCTGACGGCAGACGGAGGTGTTGAAATTATCCAATGACGTAATTGGTTTCACACGCAGTCTGTTCAGCAGGCAGGCCAATTTACCAAGGTCCGTAGCAGCCGGGAGTTTGGGGTCTCAGTATTCTTCCGTGAAATACACACAAGAGAACCTAGATCTGAGTTGTTTATACTTTTGATTTTTTTAGTTTTAAGCACACAAAACGCTTGTTATCCCGGCCAGTGGCTCGGAACCCGATCACTAGGCCCGGCGTCGCAGCCGGACTGACTCCGCCCGGCCAGTGGCTCGGAACCCGATAAGGCCCGTCGCGGCCGCCGGAACTGGCACGAACATAAACCAGCTTGAGTTGGAAACTAAACTTCCAGTCACGAAAAGACTCTAATAGTGAGCCGAAGAAATAATGTGCACGTAATTATTTATGTGGATTAGCCACGAAACTGAAAATCTACTTACTTGTCGTGGGCCGCGAAGTCGGGTTCCACTTCCACAGACCGTCAGGGCAAAGGTTGTACAGTAAAAATGATTTGAATAATGTATTTGTAACATGTGACCATAGCATATAAAATCGAGTAATTGTTTCACAACAGCTTTCGTCTGTCAGCCAATTCTGAATTAATATGCGCTCTCACGGCCTCGGTGCCCGATCAATTACCTTTATTGCCGGCACCAAAAGCCAGTAACGCAGTGCTTTATTCATTACTGGCTTCTCAACATATGCACTCACTAATACTGCATAGGCATAACAAATTGTATCTAATGTGATAGACTTTGTTTCAGTTTCATATAAGCATTGGTTAGGATGAGAATAATTCATTTTGAAACAGAACGCAGCATAATAAACGTCTACATTGCAACTCGCCGGCGCCAATTCCGACTTGGTCAAGAGCTCATCCGACGAAGACTTCACAGATGGCCCGGATCGTTCGGTTTCACAGGCTATCAGTTGGGACCGGAATACACTGATCAAGTAATACCAGAGAGGCGCCGTGAACATGCACTGGCAACGGAACGTATGGATAGTTCTTTGGTAAGCCGGAATTCATCAGAGAAATCATTGTCGACCAAATGCCGGCCACAGACACAGTGATGTTTCACGTCCTCATACTTGCTATTAACAGCATACCTTTCATTCTTCACTACTGCGAATCATTTCATAAGCATTTCGGGCTCTCGAGGAAGTCGAAAAAATGATATACCTGCTTTCTTCTCAGCTTCATAGTTCGGACACTAGGAAAGCGGGAACCGATGCACCGCAATAGAACGGCATTCACTCTGCAGACGAACCACTGACGTCGCTGCGTCGCTTCTCACCTTCCTCACAGGTTAACGCGACACCTCTCGGTAAGGTGAGGTCGACCGTATAAAAGGCGATGTGGATATAGACCGATTAAGACGGTAAAAGAGACTAATTAAATGGGGTGGCATTCTTCTTTAATCCATTTACATCTGCCACTAGCCCATTTGCTAATGAACGCGACGCTTTGGTCAGTCGCTTCTCCGGCCAGTAAATTATGTGGTAGCCTAATAGCGGGCAATGATGCGCATTCTTGTCGGATTTTTTTTTGTTTATTTTGTTGGGCCATTCTGGGCCGAAGATTTGAAGAGGGAACCTATTGACTCGCTCCAGCGCTCCAAATGTGTGGTTACCTATGCAAAACAAGTTTTGAGCAATAAATCTGGCTCCTGATTTTGGCTAGTAGGAATGCGGGTTACACTAACCATCACAAATATTTTCGGTATCTTCCATGACGACTTTGTCTTAATCTACTTCTTCTCCATATAATAGTGAATTTGCAAGAGAGCCTACGTGACACCTTCAAATGAAAAATCGTCATTTGTCAACACGAATGTGGCACAGTGGAACTCGTTCTTCTAAAAACCATGTAGCTCATGGAGAAGGCCGCGTCATGCTAACGTATAGTATAAATAAACTGGAGTTATTTTCGAATAGACCATCGGGTTTTAGAATGATTTCACTATTTTTGCAGAGGACTGTGCATCAAGACTATTTTAGCAATCCTGTGACGAGTCACTTTATAATTTTCCGAAATAGAGCATGTTTACCGAGGAGCTAGGCGCTGGGATTTGTTGCATTTAGCTTGTTATCTTTTCTATGCAAGAATTGTCTCATAGGCGGATTTAGGGAGGCGGGGGGCAGAACCTCCCTTGGCTGCTGCAAGCAAAATGAAACAGCAACAGCGTGAAGCGTTAGGAAATATCGAGTTCAGTAACTAGGACCGTAGCGGATGAGGGGGATCAGATCCCAGAGGAATCGTGTTCCCTTTTCTAGACGACCGATAGATTTTTTAACAGAAAGTCCACATCCCGGCCCCAGCAAATTTCGGGCCCTTGTGCACATACAGTAGCGCTCTGCCCAATTCCCCGAGGCAACATGTTGGGCCCCCCTTATGATATCCTAGATCGGCCAGACGGCCACTGTGTTTATACGCCCCTTACCTTATATACATTGTATGAATCCATGATGTCGTCAAGCAATACCGTAACTTCTGTCAGCATGTTGACAATTTCTTGAGGAGTGCTCTTCGACGATATAACAGTAAAACCAACGATGTCACTGTTGAATATGGTCACAGACTCGTAGGACTCGGGATGAACCTGTACTCCAGCTTTCAAGTCTTCGGCTACCTCTCTAGCAACATGGAAGGGCATATAACGACAAGCATTAACGTCAACACATAATCTGATTTAGCAAAGAGCACAAAAGAAAGAAATAACGATAATTACGTGCTATCACAGAATACAAAACTAGGAGACGCCCTCAATTCGTAAAAAAGGAATGTGTCAGAACAAATTCCTGAAGCATTATTTATACACTGTATATGAGAAACAGAATCTCTTCGTCATCGTTGTTGGAACTTGACACATGCTTTGATAAATCATCTCTAGTCTTCGTATGAAGTAAGTGTACAACAGTATATTAAAATCAAATAACTTTTGTCATCACGAATTCAAAGGATCGTTCGTGAACATGCAAGCATGTGCAAAGTAAATAGCCACAGACTTCAGATTGTTAAAAGAAACTTTAGGTGGTCCCCAGTACTTATAACACCTAATTATTGTGCAATGGCGAAAATAACTGTGCAAAACTGTACTGTATCTCATTTGTAATGTTTGTAGGTGGCTGCCCGAGAACACTGTTAGAACATTCACGAGGCCAAGAGACGAGTGACAAAATTTACTCGGCGCAGCAACTGAAACTAATGACATACTAGTTCAAATCTAAAAGAATTGAAACAGATGACATCAAACGGGGAGTCATCGGGGCGATCGAACATGATGGCCTAGACGTCTGGAAGGATAACCAGTGCTATAGTGGTAAAATTAGAGGTAACTAGGCACTCAAAGCCCACCGTATCACCTCGAGTACTGAAAGTAACTTACGGTGCTTAGGCTCTACGCTCAAATGACAAAAGGTGGTTGGCTGCGCCTACGTGCGCCTACGCCCCACTACAGCACGGGCGCATAACATAAGACAGGGAACCATTGAGCAAAATGTTTGAAGATATTTCTAGACCTACAGGTAGTCACACAAGAAAAATGAAGTTGCAACCTCTAGCCGCACCCCCCCCCACACATGGTACTAGGATAAAAGGAGCGGAGCAATGCCCTTCAGACTTATAGGGAAATAGTGTCGACATCACTAGAAAATCCTTAGGAACTAAGCCTTTGAGTGACGTGGCAAACTATAGACCTTGGGCCCGTTCCAACAAAACTGACTCAGCTAAGACAAATCTTAAATTTTAGTAAATTTTAAGGCAAAACTTAAATTTGTCTCGAGACCGTTTCATAAAAGAGATAGTAAGTTTGAATTAAGTTTTTGATAAAATGTTTGTCTTAATTTCAACTATTTTACCGGATGGGGAAGTCATAAATGAACATATGTCAGTTTCTTGGAACGGGCCCCTTATTCATGCAGTCGCCATTTTAAAAATGAGTATCTTTTTAGGTTTTAAAATCAATACATTTGAGACATACATATATGTAGGCACGTGAAAAAATACGGTTTGCACTTGGATTAAGCGAAGAATACATTGTTTTTAAAAGCTTAAAGGAGTCTATTTGTAACATGTGAAGTGAATAAGGTGTATACATGGGTGAAAAATGCGACGAGAAAACACGTTAAGGACACCAAGAAAACAACTACTGTGTAATATTGGCAGTGTGACCGAAGCCAACTTAAGCGACATCTGAGGCCCCTTCCAAGAAACTGACTTAAGTTCATTTTTGACGTAAGTCTCAGATTTGTCTCAACTTCCAAACTTTGAAACTTCCACATCCGGTAATTTAGTCAAAATTTTAGGAAAACTTGAGTAAAAACCTTAGGTCAAACTTAAGATCTCTTTCTTGAAGCGGACTTGAGACAAATTTAATTTTTGTCTTAAAATTGACTGAAATTTAAGATTTGTCTTAGCTAAGTCAGTTTTCTTGGAACGGGCCTCAGGTCTCGTGAGACACACATTTGACTTATGTGTAACCTCTCAACAGCACGACAAAGTGATATGTTAAAGAAAAACAATATATTTCAGTACTTTGGCAACATTCTGTACAGCAGTTTATCTGTCTTTTCTTTTGCTTCTCTCAGATTCCCTGTGCGATCTTCCACTGCCTTCTCCAAACGTTTCGAGAATTCGTCTGCTCTTTGCAGGCGGTCATCTACCACATTCTTCCTGGTAAAATAATTTTTGCTTTTTTACACATCGGACAATAAAGAATCGACAAATTGTCATAAAATGTAAGATTTGAACGCCAACCCATTGTCTCGAGCTACTTCGTGCATCCTAAGTATTACAAATGACTCCTTTCGACTACATTAGAAATCATCCTACCTAAAAATAAACTCACCAATTTATATCTCGCATATACACAGCACCGCCAATCATAATGTAATATACAAGTACACATGACCACTGTCAGTACAGTGACCCGATAATAATAACCTGATCCGGTGTAGTAAAAAATAATTGCAGACTGTCTGGTACATGTTGCATCAGACGTGCGCAGGTCACTTAGGTGGACCCATTGCGCCGATCACCTTTTGTGCATTATTAACATATAGTTTAAACCGAGTTGAAGAGTTAGAGACTGAGTCAAGGGATTAGTAGAGTGCCCCTGTGGGACTCGAACCCCCACTTTGATTAAAGGAAGTGGACACATATCCCACAAGGCCACACTTTTCCTTTGAATACTGGTGCGGGGGCGGATCCAGGACTTTGGGTTAGGGGAGTCAGGGCACAGGAATAACCAGAAATAACCAGAATTTCAGCAGATGCGCCTGCCCAGCCTATAATGTGGGGGTGCAGGGTCTCGAATTCCTGTGTTTGCGGACCTTTTGACTAAAAAAAACGGCATACGGGGTTTGTTCAGGGCCTATGCAATGTTTATTCACTCCCTGGTTGCGCGCGTGTGGTAGTCAGCAATTCGCACACAAACTTCCAAATGGTATTTGATAGAATTTTAGGGGGGACGTGGCCCCCTTGCCCCCCCCCCCCTAAATACTCCATTGTGGTGTGAGTAACAAATTATATCAAACCTTTCTCCAGACATGTTACACAAGTAATTTTTAAGATACTTCGTATCTGGTCTCTCTTCGGATGCCTCTTGCCAGCATGTTTTCATCAGCTTGGTCAACTCTCTGAACGCTTGTTCACAGATAGTCTCGTCTGTATTCCTATGTATGTAGGGTCGGTGAACAGTATGGGTTAAATCGCGACCCTTGTACAGCTTGGCAATTGTCTCGGCAAAGTAATCTGTTAACCAATTAAAGTCCATGGTATTCCACGTCAGAATGGTGAATTTTGTTCGTTTTAAAATTAAGATGACTGTGATGGAAAGATGATAATATCGATTGACCACGAACGTAATAAAAACAACACAATCAAAGTTATGACAGAGATAGACTAAGATGTAAATCAGAAATACTGAACAAAAATACGACCACGTCTTAAATGAAAAATAAAATAAAACACAGCAGCATTCCATGTATGACTGACAGAAAAATTGTCACTTATTTCTATAGTCGTCCGACTAAAGCATTTGTATCCCCTAAAAGGTATCTGGTGTCAGGAGAGGGTCACCTTGACAACGGCAGCAGATACTGGAGCGCAACCCATTGTATATCTGCTGTACACTTGCCTTTGAGGTATTTACTTTTTATATCTAACCAACTAAAGACGCCCTTGCGAAATACAATCTCGTGCAGGATGAGTCCATAACTGTAGATGTCGCCTTTCATAGAACCATGTGGCGGTCTCGATTTGTGTGTCATGCGTAACAGTTCTGGCGCCGTCCACAACATAGCTACAAAGAATAGTAATCTACAAATCTATAAGCGTCACCTCTATACTTTCATAGTAGGCCTAATGAATATATTGTGCGATTGGATAACTTGCTCTGTATTTTTATTTAGAACTAGTTTGCAGAAAAAACGGTCCCTGACGCATGGTTTTGTATCTTTGTATGATTAAAAAACGGGATCGAATTCAACAACAGTCTCCTGGCGAGAAAATCTAGTCAAAATCACGTGATCTCATTGAAAAGACATGGCAATTTCTCGCAGAATCTCGCGAGCTCCTGCTTTTCTGCCAAGACATTAGCGTAATTTAACTCTACAAAGATGGCACCTTTATTCGGGTCAACTGAATGCCGTCTCCTGAACCGTCGAAGTGCCGGAATGCCATGGTCGGTAATCTTCAACACCCATCTGCTGTCCATAATGCAGTTTGTGCTTTTCAGTCGACCGTGAGACTTGACAGACGTTTGCGTATGAAGAAAGTGCAGACCCTGGAATGAACATTTATAGAACGTCGGAAAATTTACTTCCAAGCGACGGAAGCAAAGCTCCAGATGAACGTTTATTCAGACTGAATAGTATACATGGCTTCCTGAAAAACAGCTATTAAAACCTTGATTTATATAGCGTGATTGTTCCTAAAAATTGCCCTTGTTGATCATCGTCCAATCCGTGATTAAATTCACACGTGAAATGATAATTTTTCATTATTTACAGATTCCGCATACCTGCGTGAGATCGTCAATAAGGGACATCTTGAAATACCAGTTGAGGGAAACGTCGTGATTCAGCAGAACATTCTAAAAGAGAAAGTGCTGTTACTTATCTTTTCAATTCAGCGCATGAATATTAAATTTGTCTCCATCAGGTGAAACAGGAATCAGTGCCAGAGAGGGTACAACTATTAATTTTGATTTTTTTCTAAATCACGCATCTACCAGATTTGCGAGGTCCACGCAGCTTTAGCTAAAGATTAGGACAGGCGCAAAATTAGACTTAATTCTACTTGATTAGGGGCCCTACAGAATACTCTTTTCTAAAAGCAAGTAATTGACGTGTAATACGATCTAAAAGAATGTGCAATGAGGCACGTGACGAACATTTTTGTTATATTATGAACAAATCATTGATACTAATTGGAATTCCTGTCCGGTTAGCAAATGAGCCTACGTTACATCAAAATTTTAAAGAACATTCATGCTGTCAAACTGTACAACAGTAAACATACAATGTACTGATTACCTGCAAACATCCCTCTGGTAAGTAGGTGTACAGCAAGAACATAACCGGGGTGCGGATTGCAGCACCAACGAAGCGATTTATGTTATCATGAGCCATTTGCCGAAGCTGCAAACATACAAGTACGTCTTTTAATAAAAACCCAGCCTCAATGCACCAGTAACTAATGACCGATAGTTCATCCAAGCCACCATATCTGGTAAACTACGGTAAGTTTTTTAAAACTTACCGTAGTGTTCCACAGGCTTAAAAGCCTGTGGAACACTTCTAAATTCTTAGTTGCGTTTGGAAAGTAAGAATATTCCGTCAAATTAAAGTTAAAGCACTAAAGCTATAGAAACGGAGAAACACCTATATGTAGCTCGTTGTCTAGAATCAAGAACCTTAAAGTATTTTTATAGAAACCAACACTCACCTCATTCAATTGAGCAAGAGTTTGCTTACTCAAAGATTCCGTGCCGATGTTTAACGGTTCTATGACTACCGGGATGCCTTTACATCGCCCAATATTTAAGGATTTCATAGCGGTGGTCTCCCACAAAATTCCAAGCGATCGCCGCGACACGCGCTCTTGAGGTAGGCTCAAACTACTTGTCTACAAAATAAATTTGGAAGTCTGCCAGCGAGCGACACTATATTCACTTGCAGGTGCTGATGCATAAACATGTCAATTGTAAATACAAATAGAGACCACTTGTTGGCTTTGATTTTCACGTAAGTGCCTGAATACAGGCATTTATACAGGGTTGCGTTCCGTGGTGCAGCACATTTCTTGGTGAGATCACAAAAAGTCAGGCTGGAGAAGGATAGGCGTTTCTCCGATGGGGTACCTTAGGCGAATTTGCCCAAATGATGGCGCTGTGACTAATGCGACATTAAGTCGATTTTGTTCTGAGTTGATCGAATGAGTGAATAAAGGTGGCAATGATTCTATCACCATAATAGCGAGTTGATGGAGGTAACCAGGCCCGTAGCCAGGGGTTTCGATGGTTCGATCGAACC